>PVIR01009929.1:0-30403 GCA_004026965.1 Petromus typicus
TCCACACCCAGTATTGTTATGTGGTTACCAGGGATTGAACCCGGGTCCTTGCGCTTGCAAGACAGGCACCGGAACCACTGAGCTATATCCCCGGCACCCCCTCCCTGTGAAGTCTTTCTGGACTTATAGTATATATGGCATGCTGAGACAGAAGACCAACAGATTTAGCTGACATAGGTAAAGAATAGGCATTCAGGAGGCATCAGTGGTTTGGACAAATGCCAGGAGTAAATCTCTGGTGGAACTTCATTTGGATGATCAGTCTGTTAGGGGATGGAAAAAGACAAGGCAACTTAGAGCCAGAGCTGATAATCCCCCCAAGCCACTGGGTAGTGGAAGTCCCTCTCACATAGACATTCTTGTTCTCTAGCCCTACATAAAATGAGTTACAATCCTGAAAACTGAAACCCGCAGGAAGATCCAGGGCCAGCTCTCCTAGAATAACTTCTCTTCTTCCAGACTTTGGAGGTGACTAGAATCATTGAAAAGGAAACCAGGAGATTCTTATTTTCTCAAGTCTAAGGCCTAAAAAGTCTGCTCTTGGCTTCTTCCCATCTGTTCCACTAGTCTGAGATACTACCTGATTATTTCTATCCAATGATCTCTCATAATCTTTAAAAAAGTCTTTAACTTCATACAGTCCACCAAGTTTTGTCGTATCTTCATTTTTCTAGGTGGAATTCCAACCCACGTGTTAAATTTTTTCTTCATTCTGTTCAAAAGAGAAAGAATATATCTGCTACTACTTCTAAACTCTAAGAGACACAGTTTCTTCTGATATTAACAGATAGTATGGCCCAAAAGGGAAAAGGGAAAGAGGAAGACCAGAGACCTCAGAAAAGTTAAAATTTTAGAAAGCAAAGAACTAATGAAAACAAAATCTCAGGCTAAAGACCCAAAGGTCCAAAACACGTCAAGTACAGGACAAATGGCATGTGTTATGACTTGGACATGACATATACCCCAAGACTCATATGCTTAAGGCTTGCTCTCAATGCAGCAATGATCAAAAGATGATTGGATCATGATGGCTCTAACTTTATCAGTGGATTAGTCCACTGATGAATTCATGATGTAATGGCATCACTGGGAGGTGATAGAAACTTTAGAAGTCAGACCTATTTGAAGGCAGTGGGTAAAAGTGGGCCTGACCTTAAGGATTACATATTCTTCTTGTCCCTGACCTGCCCTCTCTCATTCCCTCCCTCTTCTTCTGCCTCCTGGCTGCCATGAAGTTATCAGCTTTCCTCTACTCTGTCCTCTTGCCATGATGTTTTGTCCTGGCCACAGGGCTAAAAACCAGAATCCACTAATCATGGCCTGAAACTTTGAAAGTGTGAACCAAACAAAACCTTTCTACCTAGAAGCTGATTTCCTCAGGTATTTTGTCAGAGTGAAACAAAACTGACTAACATAGCATAGACATCAGATGGCTTGAAAAGAGCACTTAGGATTTGTACCCAAAGTTATCACTCAAGGCTTGGGTAAAGCCCTAGCTTTCCCACAGAGTAAGGCCAATACAATGAATGAAACAGTTCAGATACACATATTCTCCTGTAGCTCCACTGAAATTCTGTTTATATTGCACAGAGATACTTGGCTTAAGAATACTGATATTTCAGAACTAGCCAGCAACAAATGTTGGTGAGGCTGCAGGGAAAAGGGAACCCTTCTCCACTGCTGGTGGGAATGTAGACTCGTACAACCGCTGTTGAGATGAGCATGGAGATTCCTCAAAAAGCTAGGATTGGAGGTCCCATTTGACCCAGCCATCACTCTACTAGGTATTTACACAAAGGAATTAAAAGATTCACTTCACAGCAACATATGTGCACCCATGGTTATAGCAGCTCAGTTTGTGATTGCTACATCTTGGAAACAACCCAGATGTCCATCAACTGGAGACAGGATAAAGAAGATGTGGTTCTTTTATAAATTGTAGTATTACTCTGCCATTAAAAATGATAAGATTAAATCATTCATACTCAAATGAATGTACCTTGAGGACATCCTCATAAGCGAAATAAACAGGTCACAGATGTGTAAAAATCGTATCTTTTCTCTGGTATGAGAAAATGAAGTTATAAATGAGTTGTAGTATGTATAGTTGATATTGTGAAGTAGAAAATATTTAAAAGGAAAGAGAGTGTAAGTGTAAATAAGGAGGGGAAAACAAGTGTGGTAATAATAAAGAAAACAAAACAAGAGTGTGTATATGGTGGGTGGAAGGCTGCAGGGTGGGGGGGAAGAAGGGAAAAAATGAGAATCAAGTCATGTCATATTCTGGTACAAACTCTCAATGTTGAATGTGATTATGATGTGTATTCATAATGTACCAATAAAGATAAAAATCTTAAAAAAAAAAAAAAAAAGACAAGGTTAACTTGAAGTTCAAAAAAAAAAATACTGACTTGTTTGACTCACCCTGAAACAAGGAGAGAATGGTGGGAGGACATGAGGTCTGACAGCAGTGCAGTACAGAAACTTTGATCTGTCTGACTGGGAGGAAACTGGGAGGACTTTACATGAAAGAGCATTTTATCCCGGAGACCAATGCTTATAGAAAGAAATTCAGTTGATTATTAAGAAAAATTATTTGTTTTTGCAATAACATAAGCTTCCCATAATCATAGAGAATTTAATGGCATGGGATGGCATTTGATAATGCAAATCCATAAGATTTCATCAGGTTAAAATTCAAGTTTGTCAGTATTTATACTAAGATTTTACCTGTTCTGGTATTTTCCCAGTTAAAATCACATCCTTTCTGATTCAAATTATGGTGTGTTTTTGACATCTTCCAAAAGTCCATCTGTTTGAAATAATTATCTCTTAGAGAGTTCATTTGTTAGCATGTCCTTCATAAACCTAAGTCATTTACTTGGAGGGAAAGGACAGCTCTGAAATTAAATTTTCCCTTCTATGGTCTGTAATTGATAATATATTAATCACGTGGGCCTGTCAACTAATTCATTCTCAATGTAAATATTCTTCACTCCACGGGTTTGTGCGTGTGTTCATTGCATGAGACCTGGCATTTCTTGGGGTTTCAATTGCAAATATAGAGCACTTTGAAATCTGTGTTAGGAACTATCCACAGGGAAATTTTTAAGCCATTGAAAACCTTTCACTTAAGTGAAATATGAAGATAGTGTCCTTTAGTGGGGTTTATATTCAATTAGTCAGCAAATGGAAAAAAAAAGTGCCGACCAGAGTGAATACATTCTAGATAACAAAATTAAGTCAATTTACCTCAATTTGATGCTAGTATTTTCCTTCCAGGCCAGAGCATACATACTAGCAAATTCAAAATATTCCTTTAATCTTTATAGTTCTATCTAATTTTTTCTTTACCTAAAAATAGAGATACTCCTGTATTAATAAATTGGACTGCTCTTTCACAAATTAGAAAAGATCTTAATGTAAGCAGTTTTTATTTACCTTAACCTAAAGTATACCTATATGCATCTTCAGAGATCTTTCATCTAGGGCAGTTTCTTGGTCAAAATGACACAGAACAGTCTCCATAAGCTGTGATAATAGCATATCATAGACCAGGTGACTCACAAACAGTGTAACTTTACTACTCTCGGTTCTAGAGATTGAGAAGTATACAATAAAGCTGCTTCCAGATTCGATGTCTGACCACGTACTGATTCCTGTTTATATCTGCTGTCTTCTAGTTGTGTTCTCACATAATGGAAGGGAGAGAGATCTCTCCAGGATGGCTTTCATGAGGGCACTAATCCCATTCATCAGGGTTCTACCACCTGATCTTACACACTGACAAAGGCCTATCTCCAAATACCATCACACTAAAGATTTCAACATATGAAGTTTGAGTCTCCAGTCACAAGAGACTGGAGTCCAAAGGCACATTCCCATTTGCTTACTAATTTCCAGTGCGAGCTGTTAGGTAAGTCAGGCGGCAGCCTGCTCTTCCTAAAGGTTAAAGGCTAGTTTAGCTGGCAGTTACTGGTCAGTGTGGCATCAACACAAGGAAGTTTCTAAGAGTGAAAGACTCGGTCTCTTTAGATTCTGATGGCCTGCTGGACCATCTGTGCAGTAATCACCCCTGTCCCATACACTGTCTGGGCACACCACTGTTGGGTGGCACTAACTGGCAACTGCAACATTTGTTTTGGGACTTTCTTTTCTCACATCTCTGGTTGACCAACCCCCTCTGAGTAATGCTCATTCTGTAGATAATTTAATATATGTAATCAGTTTCTAGCAGTCAGGCACCTAGGAATCACTCAGCCTCTTTGAGGTATACTATAGTTTGACTTTTATTCTAAGACTCAGGTCATAATAGCAGGCCTCAGTGGCACATACCTATAATCTCAACTACTTGGGAAGCTGAGGCAAGAGGAATACAAATTCCAGTGCAGGCTGGGCAGCATAGCAAGACCATGCATCCAAAGGGGGGGGGGGAGGCAATATCTTGCTATCTTGCCCAAGCAAGCCATAAACTCGGCTCAGTTGACTCTCCTGCCTCAGTCTCCCAAGTGGTTCTCTGGCTCATAAAAGGAGTAATTTTGCTCCATGCACTCCCACTATGGTGTAATGCCTACAACTTCCAAAATTTAAGCAAAAATAAACTTTTTGTCCCTCCTTCCTTGTCAATTTTTCTTTTGATTTGGTTTTAGGAGTCTGAGAATGAAACCCAAGAACTCAGACATGCTAAACATTTACCACTAAACTATATCTCCAGCCCAATTTTTTCTCTTTATAAATTATCAAAGGTATTTACTCACAACAATGGACAGCTGACTAACATAAGGTGAATTTGCATGTTCGCCATGAGTCCCTTTGGGTTCACATGATAGTTTGTTCCCCTTTTCCTGAGTGTGGCAGCAGAGTGGCTCTCAGTTCATGGCTTTCCCCACTGATCACCTATGTGTAACACCCATGAGAAAAGATGAAATACCTCTAGAGACCACGTGTTGTCAGAAGGTATACTATCCTGGGAAGGTACATCTTCAAGGCTAGACAGATATATCGGTGGATAGAAGACAGAAGTGATGTCAGATAACATTGATGGCAGCAATCATGATAGGTAGGGACCTCAGGTAGCAATGCTGATACCATCTGAACAAAGGTCAGGAGACAAGTGTGCTACCTTTCTTCATGGTCTGTGAGGCTCAGACCCAACCTGTTCTCCAGTGACACAATGAATGTGTGGCTCAACAAACAGGATGAAAGACTAGAGACCCAAACAACCAATTTAGTGAGAGTATAGGATTAACACTGAATAAAACGGTATGTTGGGGCCGGGGATTTAGCTCAATGGTTCCGGCGCCTGTCTTGCAAGCGCAAGGACCAGGGTTCGATCACCGATAACCACATACCATACTGGGCATGGAGACTCACGCCCAGCAGCAATCAGTACTACATACCACAGTGCCAGGTGTGGTGGCTCACGCCTGTAATCCCAGCACTCGGGAGGCAGAGGCAGAAGGATTGTTGTGATGTGAGTTTGAGGCTGAGCTCAGGGCCAGCCTGAACTACAAAGCGAGACCCTGTCTCAAAAAAAAAAAAAGAAAAAAAACACCTGCATGTTGGGAAGCTCTGAATCAATAGAAATCATAATAGAATGTGAACAAGATTTAAATTGCGATCTAATGTGTAACTTGGAGCAAGTAAGTTAACCTCTTGTAGCTGTTCCTTTTTACATGTGTGATACTGTTTTATTGATACTCATAAAAAACTAAGAGTCCTATAAACTCTGCCTCAAAGCAAACTGCGGACCATATGAAGTCCATGTAGTAAGGGACCCTTTCTTTCACTTACACAACAATCAATCTCTAGTTGTGAGGGTTGCAATGAATAGCCATATAGCAACTCTAACCCTGAGATCTGATCTGATCATTGGTTGCTGAAGCCAGCACAACCAGAGTTTCCATGGTGAAAACTCACAAGCCAGCCTGACGCCTTTGCCACCATAGTCAAACATGTTCAGAGCACCAAGCAGCCTGTGTGGTTTTTCAAGAGGGTCCTAGATAGAGTTAAGCATGACAAGGTTGGATGCCCAACCCCTGATTCATGGGGCCTGCAGTAGTGAGCCGAGGGAGATCACGTACGGACAGAGAAAGCCCCAGAGGAGGACCAGCCCCTGCGAACAGCTTCTGCCTTCCCCACACAGGAGGGAGCCTAAAAGCAAACAAGTAAACCCAAGAAAGTATTTCTCTTCATTACCACTCATCTTTGGCTGAAAATCAGTCATACATATTCATTTTTGGCCTTCATCCTGGGTTCCTCCCTTAGTTCTGTAACGTTTTCTCTTTTAAAAGGTGAAAAAAAGAGGACCTCTAAACAAGTTTTCTTGTCTGAATTGTGTGCTTTTTGTAGTTTGTAATTTTCTGAGTTTGTAAGTACCATATTTCATCAGAATTTGAAAGAAGTATGAAGAGGAAAATAACAGTAACTTCCCACTCAGATTTAATCAAAGCATCTGTGCAGTTTCTCGTTTTGGAAGTCTCTATATTATATACTTGGATTTCCTGAGTTTATGCATCATGACTTTTCTCTGTGTCATTTTTATTCCTACTCAACTCTGGAAAATGTTTCATGTGTCTTCTTACCCTGATTTAGCGCTGGCCTTGTCTACCTGTCTCCATTGCATTCCCTAATGTGGTAACTGTTTTTCATGTGTATCTTAGTTCAGGTTGCTTAACAAGGTTTTACAGACTGGATATCTCAGAAACAATGCAAATTTATTTTTCATAGTTTCAGACACTGGAAGTCCAAGATCATCATGACATAATGGTCAGATTGTGGTGCCCTCTTCTGGGTTGGTGACTATGGTGGTAAGAATGTGAGAGAACTCTCAGAGATCCTTTAATAAGGGGATTGTATTGGTCCACTTTTTGTCTCTATAACAAAGTGCCCGGGGCAGGCTAACTTTATAAAGAAAAAAATGTTTATTTTGGATAAAATCCTGGAGATCCAAGGTCTAAGAAATTCATCTGGTTGGTGAACTTCTTGCTAACAGAGTTCTGAGATGACAACAGTGCATCGAGTGGCAAGATGTAGACAGCCTGTGTGTGCACGAATGTGTCTGTATATCTTTCAGTCTTTCTTTCTCTCATATAAAGTTGCCAAGATCCAATCACAGGACTCTACCCTAATGATCTTATTTAAACCTACTCATTTTCCCAAGGCGCTACTCCTAAACACCACAGTAGGGTTAGATTTAAACCCATCATATTTTACAGCATGGAATTTCACTACATTTAGCACATGAAGCCTTGCAAAGCACTGAAATTATGTTCAAACCACAGCAGGTGCCTATTCCATTCAAGAAGGCTCTGCCCTCTGGGCCAGTCACTCCCTAAAGGCCTCACTTCCTATCATCATGACACTGAGAGTTCGGATTCAGACCGTGGGTTTTGGCAGGACCTACTCCGTCCTTTGTAACATGCAAACAATCCTCTTCTCCCATTGCTGCTCATTTCTGTCTGCCCAGTGCTGTGTCCTGCTCACGGTGCCCTTCACTCCTTGGAGGATACAGATTAGAAATGTTTTAAGACTTTCTAACAGGCTCGAAGTAATACTTCCAAAAGAGAGCCCTTTTTTATCCTGATTTTTAAGGTTAGGTTCTTTTTATCATAAAAAATAAAAATCCTTTTAATATATCTGGAGGATTTTTTTATACAGAGGACTCTCTCTATGTGTCCGTCACGGGGAAATGACAGTCTTGAAGTACCATATAGATCACTAGTCAAATCCTACAGGCCTAACGCAAGTGATTTTAGACTGTTCACATTTCTGCTTTTTCAGATCACAGCTCTGGTTGCAGTGGGAAGCAGGTGCAGCCTGACAGCTAGAGGTGGCTTTTCAGCGGTCCTGCCCTGTGTCACAGCTCCTGTGCTGAGCTGATGTGCAGTCACAGTCCATGCTGTGCATCGTCCACTTGCTTTGCCACTCCTGTCCGGTGTCCCTGCTGGGTGGGCCACACCCATGCTTCCTGCTCTGGCTCGGCACCGATGGGCTGAGACACAGCTGTGTGCCTCAGGACCTCCAGCGGCCTCTCGGAAGGCCCCACCCACCCTTATCCAGCTTCCCCTTCTCCCAGACAAAGTGTTAGGGGAGAACTGTTCGAACTACTTTTCTCTTATTTCTTATTTTTATTACAAATAGGGCATTATTTTTGAAATTATGGATATATATGATCTACAATGTATTTGCTGCTTTTTGTGACAAAGGAATATTACAAAAAAGATCTGCTTGAAAGACAGAGAGGAAAAGGGGAATTTTTTTCAGACAAGATTTGGGCTAAGCCAAATGTGAAAATTCTGTTCCCTACTGTCCCTGCCTACCTGTCATGATGACCATGCAACCCAGTTCTGCCCAAGAAGATCTAAGCAGATATCCATAGGCACAAGAGTCTGAGAAAGCTTTTGTTTTCTCTTGATAAAAAGGCTTGGCTGCCTTCTTTCCATTTCAGTCATTTACAGCACTGATATAGGACTGACAGGGCGAGGAGCACAAGATGAAGACAATAAACCAGGACGGCAGAGTGGGAAGAGAACATCCCTGAGATGCCCAGGTGATATCTTGAACCTAGTGAACCAAAGCAAATAACCACCTGATGCTAGATATTTAATTTTATGGGAGAAAACATCTTCAGCCATTGTAAAGAGAGTTTTCCCCACCCTACTTCTAACTGATAATTTTCTGTTTCTCTGCCAACACTGAATCTTGGGTTGGCTGGTCTCACCACCAGCTGACACGCAGGTGACTGCAGTATCTGAAGTTAATAGACATGTAGGAAGAACTTTCTAGAAAAATCTATGCCTAGGAGGTTCCCTGAAGTCAGAGAATATGGCAAATACCTATAATTCTAGTACTGTGGGAGGCTAAAGCAATTGGACTAAAAGTCTGACCCGAGCCTGGGAAACAGAGACTTAGCAAGACTCGATCTCAAAATAAAAATAAAAATGACTGCAGACATAGTTGGGCACCAAGGCTCTCTAGATTCAATTCCAAGCACCCCCTCCCCCCAAATCCTCTGCCTGTTGTTTGAGGGAAACTGCCCATATTCTCTTCAGGATTTAGAGTGTTTACTTTATACTGTGCAGTTATGACATATTGTTAGGTGCTTTCTTAGGATGATGTTTGGACAGAAATTATATAGCACAGGAACCTACACTGTAGAATTTTCTACAGAACACCATGCTCCTAATGCTCTGTTGTTAGGTAACACTAGTAACATAAAACAGTAAGTCAATGCCAGTCCCTTCTTACTATAACTGCTTCAAGCCAATTATTTAAGTGAAGTCATTTTGACTTAATTATGAAATATTATTCAATTAAATGACAATTGACTAGCCATAACTTTTACTCAAGGAGCACGTTGTACACAGATGCCCTAATCAGAGCACAGAACACTTCAATAAACATGTGCTTAATCCAGTAAATTGCAACGAAATCATGAGGCATGACACTCTCCCTGCTGAGGGAAATCTTCTGCAATTACATTAATGTATGGTCCTGGTTTAGAAATAATAAGTAGCTACAAGTATTCACTCTATATTGAAGGGCATGAGAAAAGTAGCAGAATTATATTTGTTCTTGAAAGTCCAGAATACAAAAAAAAATAAATTCTTTGGCACACCCTTGTAACAAATTATAAATGATGGAATTATAGTACAATTGATTTAATTTCTACACAATCAGCAGAAAACATGATGAGGACATTAAGAAACGATTTGTCTAAGACATGGAAGCCACTTTACATAGAAAATAGGTCACTTGACATAATTTTATGGGAAAGATTTAGTTAAAGCCCAGTAACTGCTTTTCCATTCATGTCCTCTGTGCTGGGCATCAGGCCTCCATCAGCAGCAGTAGAGACCCTGCTCCTGCTGTCCCTGAGTTAGTCCAGGGGCAGGAACAGTTGATTTAAAAAGAAGGTGCAAAGGTTGACGTGGGCAGAATCAAGAGGGGGCCTTGGGGACAGACAGGTCTGGAGTTCAGACTTTATTTCAAGGGCATAGAGGAGTCACTGAAGACTTGCACAACAGTCCACACTGCTGCATTATAAAAACAACTATAGCTGCACAAGAGAGCCTGAAAGGATGAAAAGGTAAAGCTAGAAGCCAGGAGGAGAGGGCAAGTAGGGGGAGGGGCGGGACAGACGTGAGGAGGACGGAGGACACGACTGAGGGAGGTCTCCTAGGGAGCAGACTGGAAAGGACTTGGTAAAGGTCTGGGCCCTGCACTGGGCTGACTGGATTTTCTGGGTACGAGATGGCTGCTGGGAAGCTAAGTGTCTTCAGGAGATGCCAGCCACGTGATTGCCTTGTGTTTTCTCTCTTCACCTTGTGACTGACTGATGAACTGAAGACTTAAATCTGTGCATGATGCTGGCTATGTCACTTAGCTGAGAAACGCAGTCTCTCTCTTGGCCCTTCATTTTCCTCTGTGTTTGGGTGTTCTGGCTTTCTTCCCCTCTAGGAAGCCTCTGGACAGAGTAGAGGTAATAGAATTCTCATACAGATAATTTATCATTAGATCAAGCGGTCTTGGAAGGAAACCTTGTTGGCTGCTGGGCCAGCGGCAGAGAGGGCTTGCATTTGCTGAGGGTCTGCCTTCATGTCAAGGGTCTGGGCTAGATTCTGTGCCTGGTTCCTAACACAGTGTTATTATCCCTGGATAACGAGCAGAGAATCTGAGATTCAAAGAGTTTGTCATGTGTCTCAGGTAGCTCAGGGATCCAAATTCATCTCTCTCTGGTCCTCAGGACACACACTGCCTCATCCTATGGCTTGGTGCTGTTGAGCAACAGTCATAGTGCTGGTGTGAATGATGGGTCTATTTCTGTTTTAATTCTCTTGAAACCTCAATATTGCATATAACATCCTAGTTCAACTGAATCTTCATCTTTAAACTGTATCTTGTGATCTCTTCATTTTGCTGGGCACGTTAAATAGCACATCTGCTAAATGTTAATGTGTTATTCAGTCTTTGGCTGGCACTGCAGCTCTGACCTTTCACCCACAGAGAAACTCTGGAGGATTTTTCCACTGTCAGGGACAAATGAAATCCACCTGCCTCTGACTTCTGTCTTAGGCCAGAAGTTTTCACATTAAGTTCCCTGCCTATTCTATCTTTTCTCTAATTAGTTGTTTTTTAAACTGCAGGCTTCAATATATTAAGGGTACTGGAGTCACTTCTGTAGATCACAACAGCTTCTTAATATATTGGAGTATGATAGAATAGTGTAGAGTAGAACAGAACAGAAAATATCAGAACATGTCCAATTTAGAAAAGAGTGTTACTTTGAGAAGCATCCATTTCATTTTTGACTGCATGTGCTAATGAACCTACGTATGTTTTAGAGTGATATTAGGGACCAAAGAAGTTGGAAGCAGCTGCTTTGGAGGGATCTGCCATCCTTTCGTATGGTTCCTGAAAGAGAACCTGGCTCAGGGGCCGGGGAGTTAGCTCAGTGGTTCCGGCACCTGTCTCGCAAGCACAAGGGCCCGGGTTCGATTCCCCGGTAACCACATAACAATACTGGGTGTGGAGACCCACACCCAGCAGCAACCAGTACCACATACCACAGTGCCGGGCATGGTGGCTCACTCCTGTAATCCCAGCACTCGGGAGGCAGAGGCAGGAGGATTGCTGTGATGTGAGTTGGAGGCTGAGCTCAGGGCCAGCCTGAACCACAAAAGTGAGACCCTGTCTCAAAAAACCTAAAAACAAAACAAAACAAAGAGAACCTGGCTCAGTGATAGCAGAAAGGCAATCTGCAAACAAAGAAAACTAAAAGGAAAAAGATGCGGAAGGTGAAATCTGCAGGCAGAAAAATAATAGCCAGCAATAAAGGGTGATGTCTTTGACAATGTGCCCTCCTGGGCCAGTGTCCTCCAAGAACCCCTACTATGCATAGGAAATCATTTTGTTTTACAAACTTTATTGTTGCTCCACATTTCAAGGTTGATTGGAGATACTGCAGGGTGGGCACCCAGCACCTTCCAGGAAATTTGCACAGCCAAAATGCTGCAAATACAATAGAGAACTTTTTGTGTGTGAGCTCCTCTTCAACATCTTATTATAGAAATTTTTAATATATAGAGAGAGCCAGGATAGTTTAATGAAACCCTAAATATCCCCACCCAGCTTCAATAATGACCAGGTCAGGGCCAATGTGGTTTGATAACATAACTCTCCAGATATCCTACTGCCCAGATAGCAAATCAGTTCATCCATGAATATTTCATCATACGCTCAGGAAAGCTGTGTTTGAAGCCTCACTGTAGTGAGAGTCTCCAAGTCCAAGCCTCACGTGCTATGGCTGCAGATAACTGTGTTCTCTGAGATATGAGGCTTTGGCTGAGCCAAACAATACTACTCAGTGAAGTCTAGTAATAAGTAGGTCAGATGGCTTAGGTTCCATTTTTTAAAAGACCCTAAAAATTAAATCAAATTAGAAAGCCAAGTACATCCTCCAAGCAAAAAGCAGCAGGGGAACAGAACAGCTTCATGAAAATAATTAGAACAGGGTTGACATATACATATGAAGAGCTTAGGCACCCTGGCTGACCCCAGACACTACCTGGCCCAACATCGCTCATTTCTAGATGAAGTAACTGAGGTTGGAAAGATGAAGTGACTTGGGATGCAGGGCCTTGGCAGCTCCATTGGTCCTTAGTCCACAGAATTTAAACAGCACTTGGATATATTCTTCGCCCAAGGTCAAGAAACAGGCAGGTATTGAAGGAAGGACTTGCTGATTAGAAAGGAGAGCATGGCCTGTCCTCTCAAGCAGCACTCGGATCTTCATTCTTCCTGAGTCAAATTCCTGTAGCTTTCACTGCCTGCCAATCAATTCCATTTTAAAGAAACGCCATATCCAAAATCTGCCCCAGTGCTCTCCTAGAAAACTGATTCTTTTTTTCTTCATGATTCTGCCCCATCTCAAAGTCAAATCCTAAGCCCACAGCCATCCTTTCCATGGCTTCCTGTACTATGGCTAAAACCCACTCCTATCCCCAAAAGGCCTTCATTCAGCCCAGTGTGGTCTCTCTGTCCTCAAATGGCCCAGCTTGTTCCCTACATCTTAATTTTCTTCTTTGTTTCTCTGTTTTATCCCATCTAGACTACAAATCTATTGGCTGCTGCCACACTTCAGGGAGGGTGTGTCTCTTTCAGTCTGCTGGACATCTCCACAGACTCTCCGAACTATGCTTTACTGTCTGCTAGGCTTTTCTCAAACTGGTCAAATTGAGATATGGTTAACATGCCCCATCACAGGGAAGGCAGAAGGACATGTTTAATTCCATCATCATTGCTTTCTCAAAAGCAACTCTGGGTTTGCCATTAGCCAAGCCCACGTGTGTTCAAGTCAACTGCTGTTATACTCAAAGGGGCTGACAAATATTACAGATATTATAGATAGCAGCCATCACTCCAGAGTCAGCTAGCTGAGCAGAGTGCATGGGAAGACACACTAGACTGACATGATTGACAATAGTTGCCTCCATAGATAAACCTTCGCTCTGAGAGCTTTGACCTAATAAGTATTCACTGCAGCTGGCACATCGTGGGACAGGAGCCTTGCCTCTGTCTTGTAACTCTGATTTTGGGAAACATGACTCCAAGGCCACCACAGGGTAAGAAAGGAATTAAGACTGGAAGTAGCACATCTCTTCTGCTATCACTGACTGCAGGGAGGCCAAGAAACAGAAGGAGCATAGACATGAGTGGACACTAATTGTCACCACCACAAGCACAACCCTGCACACAGTTCCTTTGATGATGGTGGCCCTGCTGTGTCAGATATCACCTGCAAAGGGAATTCAAATTGCATAGTTGGGCCAAGAAAAGTCTGTTCTAGGGCTCAGCCTGTGACCATACCCACAGGGCTGGATGACCTCAGCAAAGAGGTCATTCAGAGGAGATGACAAAGGACATGGCCCCATGGGAACTAGCAAATTATCCAAAGATCCAAGCCGCCTCCACCTGTTGCTCCAGCTTCAATAAAGGTTCTCAAGACTGCCTATCTGTGCCACTTTCCCTGCCCATTGCACTTCTCTCTAGTTTCTGTTTTCTCAGACTTTGGCCCTAGCACCTGCTGGGAGTAAAATGGCAATGGAAAGAAGACTGCCTGGCTTCCTCAGTTGCTGCTTGGGCTCAAAACTCTCAGCTCCCCAGTGAGAATGACAGAACTTAGAGGTAGAGCTCATTTTATTTCTCTGAGCATAGTCAGGCAGTAAGTACTCCTGCCACACTTTTCTTTGGATTTTGGCCCTGCCAGTTCCTGGTTCTCAGGTCTCGGCAACATTCATGCCACTGATAGGTCAATGTCTGCAACACCTATTGTTGCACATGTTTATATTTATCAGTTACTGCTGTTATTAAAGACAATATGACGTGTATAAAGTGCCTAACATGCAGGAGGCCCTCAAACACTGGTAGTGATCGTAATAATAATAATAACTAGAGTACTTCTTGAGGGTGAAATTCCTTTGAGACATCTATCATTCCCAGTATTACACTGCCCATACCAAGAGACTCAAAAGCATTAATTGGTTAAATTCATTCTTTGAACATTTGTTTACTGGATGCTCCCTCTATACCAGAGAAGCTGAGGATACAAAGTAACAGGCCATTGGGGGCCAGGGAGTTAGCTCAGTGGTTCCAGCGCCTGTCTTGCAAGCACAAGGGCCCTGGTTCAATTCCCCGGTAACCACATAACACTGGGCGTGGAGACTCACACCCAACAGCAACCAGTACCATATACCACAGTGCCGGGCGTGGTGGCTCACGCCTGTCATCCCAGCACTCGGGAGGCAGAAACAAGAGGATTGCTGTGATGTGAGTTGGAGGCTGAGCTCAGGGCCAGCCTGAACTATCAAGCAAGACCCTGTCTCAAAAAACCTAAAAAAAAAAAACAAAAACAAAAACAAAGTAACAGGCCAAGCCCCTGTCTTTATGGAGTCACTATCTAATAGGAGAAAATGACAACAAACCAATGATCAAATAAAACTCCAACCAGTGATAAGTAATTAAATCATGGTAAGATGAGAAAAAAAAAGGAGACTATTATTTTAGATAGTGTAATCCAAGAAGACTCTGTGGAGGAAATGATGCACAAAAGCATGTACCTAAGAGGATAAAGGAACTATCAGAGTTTGTGCCACAGATAGAAATGCTATGGTTACATACAGCATTTGAGAACAACACTGTGATAGGCTGTGATGCTTTGACCAGGATTACATTAACATTTTTGGTTTCTATGCAGCCCCTTGATTAAAAGGACTCCCATCCTTGCTGTTAACATTTCTCCACTCTTAGTTCTAACTACAAAATCAAGCCATCTGCCTTCTTCTGCTTCTTTTTTCAGTCTCTTCATTCAAATTTTACAGCCCCCCCCCACTTCATTCTTCCGTTCCAAAACCACTTTGATCTTTTGTCCTTTTCCTGTCTAAGTGTTCCCTGGCCCTTTCCTGCAGAAGAGGCACATTTTCAGCAAAGCTCTCAACTCCATGCCCTTTGAGACTATCACAGAACAGCTAAAAGTGCTGAGCGCATTAGGAAGGCAAGAGCTGCCGGCTGGGAAGGTCAAGGAGAGCTGAGCCAACACAACCACCGAGGTAGGAGTCCCAGACAGGTGCGCAGGCTCTGGGGCCCAAGCGGCTCTGGAAGGAACTAGGAAACTGAGATGCCATCACCTGGATATCCCAGCTGGCTGGGATGAGCTGAGGAGAGACTTCTGTGCTAAGGACACATTGGCGCATTAGCTAGGAAGCTGCAGTACCCTCCTGCTGCCTCAGGTTGCCCACCTGATCCCATTGGGCTCAAGAAGACTGTGGTCCCTGGCCGGAGGTGGCAGAGAAAGGCTCTCTCTCACCCCAAAGCAGGGCCTACAGGCAAAGTGGGGCCTGTTCACTGGAGCGGCCTATGTGTCAGTCACCTGCATAACTTCTTCCCAAGCTTTCTCACAGCATACAACTTTTTACCTTGCATTTTCCTTTAAGATGACTTCCTTCCTTATTTTCAAGGAAATGTTTATGTCAAACTGAAAAATAAACTAGGAATGAACAAAAATAAATACAATGGAGGCTAAATGGTGATGTCAATCAGTTACTTTAGTTATAGACTGCTGCTTGCTCAATTGTCTAAGTTGTATTCTGTCTGCTGAAATTAAAAAATAAAAATAAACACAAATATAAAATGGAAGGTAGGTAGCTCAGGAAAGGGAGGTGTTACAACCGTAGTAGTACTTTTGCTTTGATTTTATAAAGACTGAAAAAACTGAAAAGGGAAACATGTTCTCAATATGAATTCATGGTATGAAATACCACGATCACACAGCACATTACTACAGAAACTCCACAGTGACTATGCACTGCTCCCTGCTTCTATAGCTATGGACCCCTGTGTTTCCATACGGGCCCTGTCAGTGACAGGAGCTGGACCTGGAACTGGCTCCCCAGCCAAGAAACCTTCCAGACCCGCCACGGAAGGGCTGGTGACCAGATCACCCTGACAGTTGATTAAACTCTTATTAGGTGCCAAGATCTTCACCTACTATGTCTGACTTTAAGTCTGACATTACAGTGTCAGACCCCAAGCCTTCAAGATGCATATTGTTATTTCTATAGTATTTAAGAAACAATAAGGCTAAGAATCAAAGTTCTGTGGTGATCCCACCTCAGGACCATTTCAAGCAAAGTCTTGTGACCTGTTCTTCTCCTCCAGAGCCTCCTGAACTATGTTCTTAGTTCTTTGTTAAACACTGATTTTGCTCAGAGGAGTGATTTTTAAACTCTGTTTGAATCTCGCTTCAGTCAGCTATTACTGTGTAATGAAGTACCCCCAAAATAAGTGGATTAAAACTGGAACCATTTCAAGTCAAATAACTACACTGAGGCCTATGACAAGACAAGCAGGAAATTTTTATGTCTGCTCCAAACAGCGTCTGCTAGAGGCAGGACTGCCCGCACGCTGCACTGCGTCCCCCTCCCTGACAGGAGTGTGCTGCTGGGCCTCCTGCACATCCTGGCTGAAAGTGTGTGCTGGCACCTGGGGTCTCTTGTCTGAGACTTCCTTAGCTATCTTGCCACTGGTGTCTTCGGCAAAGAGGAGTTCCCTTATACAGCGATGGAGGTTCCCAAATCCTGTCTGTCCAAATCCTGTCTGAGAAGTGCTAGCATCGCTGCCACATCTCTGGATAAAACAGTCACAGGACCAGCCCAGACTCAAGCCTAGTGTGAAGGAACTCCACCTTCAACATCCCGGACCATGAAGCCACTAAGAGACTAAACCTCACAAAGAATCTGAAGATGCAAAGCTGAAACAGGGGAGAGAGGCCCAGGGGATGGAAGTGAAACTCGAAGAAGGCCCAGAGCCTCGCCCCTGTGCAGCTTCCTGGGCCTTTAGATGAAATCGAGACAATTTCTAAAGACTGAGCCAGAAAACCCCGCAGCTTCTTTCCAGAAAGAGGGACGAGCTGTGCAAGGCCTGTGCAGCACAGCCTCGGCCAACCACTCTGACCTTGTCTGGATGCAGCACCCCACCCCTTCTCTATGCCCTCTTTAATGAACAAATGACATTTAGGAAAATGTCATCTGCTGGACCTTCTTTGTGTGTTTCCGGAGTATTCCAGAAGTGGAGAGATTCCAGGAGTGGATAATGGTCCCTACACAGGAAGCAAAACTAACACTGCTAGAAAAAAAATGGCCTTGAGAGGGGCTCAGTTGGTATCCATCCTCCAGGACTCTACAGATGATTTTCCAAATCAAGCTTCCCCGGATCTAACACAGTCTGACTGACGGAATTCACACAGGGCTGAGCAAACCGTCTCCACCATCACTGTGAGAACCTGAGCTGACGGTGCACAGGGTGTGACCTTCGTGTAGCTCCATTCTCCCGGGTCCTCAGTGCTCAGTGATGGAGGAGATGTGACATGTTCATGACAGGCACCTCCCCTGGTGTCCCATCTGTGCCCTTGGCTGACGTGTGTGGAAGAGTTCCCCATGGTCATTCCTTCAGAGAGCCCAGCTTGGGGAAGATAAGCTTTAAGAGACCCTGTAGCTTGAACAACAAAATGAGACCTTTGTCCCTGACACTCTACTGAGAAGCAAGAGAAAGAAGTCAGTTCCAGCAGTGTCATCCCTTTGGCCAGAAGTGACAGAAGAATGCATGATACAGAGAGTAAGCTCAGTTGGGGCTCTGAGGAAGGCCTCTGATTAGAATCTGTCTCTCAGGACAAACCACTTTTGTGCTGTCCCAGAGAAGCTTTAGGCAGTTGAAAAGCCAAAAGTATAAATAATTTAAAGAACAAAATAAAAAATAGATAATAGGAAATAGGAACAGAAATCTTTTGCAAATGGAAAAGGGATCTAAAGATGGAGGGAGGAGGGGGAAGTAAAAAGAATTAAGAAATGTTATGCTTTTGTACTAACTTCCTACAATAATGTAATCATCATGTACTGCAAATGTGTACTAATAAAAAACAGAATTTCAGAAAAGAACGTGGACAATTCACTTAGCATGACCACTTCTCTGATCCAGTCCATGAAAGGTTTGTCTTTTTTTTTTTTTTCCAGTACTGGGCATTGGACCTAGATCCTTCCCAGTGAGCTACATGTCCAGTTCTTTCTTAGTTTTTTTTATTTTTTATTTTTTTTTTTTTTTTTGAGGAGTCTCACTAAGTTTCTGAGTTGACTAAACTGGGTTCAAAGTTCCTGTTTTCCTGCTTTAGCCTCCCAGAGTTCTGGGATTACCTTGGATTATCTTTTCTTATAGATTGCAAAAGATATTGTCATTAGTATTAGAAGCCCTCAAAAGAGGAAATAACTTTCATTTGATTTATTTACCAAAGAAACCTACCTCTGCTTCCTGGATTCTACCTGTCATGAGGCAAAATCACAGACACAGGTATTTTTGCTTTGGTCACTGTCACCCTGGGGCAGCCAGCAGCCCCCAACCTGTCCCCACGACATACACCATTACCAGCTGCCTTCACAGCCCTCTCACACAGGAGGAAGACAGGACAATGAGTGCCCGTTCTGCATGTGCTGCAGTGTTTTCAGCAAAACCCTGGTCTCTGGTCTTGTCCATTCACCCCTGAAATTCCTTCCTTTCCAGTGTGGTATGAAGAGTGAGGGGCGAACAGTAGCTGAGAAACTCTCTGATCCTGAGACTAAGTCTAAAGACAAGTCTGTATATTGGATTGTGTCTTTCTTTGGGAAAGTTCACTCTCTGAAGAATCCTGCTGACCCTGCTCAGATTTGAACTGGCCTATTTCTTTACTCTTCATCTCAGTCCCAAATGTCAATTTACTTCAAATTTCCTGTTTATTTCAAGGAGTCTTTGTACATCCAGGAATCTTGAGGCTCTGCTTTGTAATTCTCTGAAAATACGCAGCTTTGTACCACTGTAACCACCCTGAGGAAGGAAGAATTAACTCAAAATTGGCCACACTGTGAACTAGCCATCATTACACAGTGAGGGAAAGGTTTTCTTTTTTTTAAAATACCATCTATGGATTTGAAATTTTCTTTAGTTAATAAATCCCTATACTTTAGGGATTAATGGAATCTAACAAGAATTTTGTCAAGGAGCCAGAGTGTTACTACTTTTAAGTTTCATACATCTTCCAGTTCCTCGCTTAAATTCAGAAAATGCCTGAATACTTTTGAAAAGATCCTCAAGGTCACTAACTTCATGACATAGCTTGGAATGTTTTCCCCAAAGACATTAAGTCTTGATTTATTATATGCTACCTTGAGCTTAGCCTATGCAGTTGTCCTTTAAAACAGTAGTTCTAAAAATGTGAGCCAAGGATCTTTTGGCTTCGAGTATTTATCTCCACAGTATGTACTTTAGGAGCATGAATTAATAATTAAGTCGTGATCAATTTACTTGTGATAGCCCTTCTTGGTGTTTCATCGAGAACACCACCGTCCCATCAGGAGTGCCTCTTTGTATTTGCAAATATGAGACTTGGGTGAGGGAAAACAAGACCAAGGTAGTGGTCTGTATTAGAGAGATCTGTGACCCAGAGTGTTATCTGAAATGCACAGGTCTCATTTAGAGAACACTTTGGGCAGAGTCATCACTGAGGTAGAGCCTTAGGCAATACACGATGGGCTGATCCTTTCCCCAGCTTCATTTAAAATCTAGGAAATAGAAAGCTGTGCAAAACACCACAATAACAATGATTGTTCCACGATAACCAAAAAACAAAACACCACAATAACAATCATTGTTCCACAATAACCAAAAAATAGAATGTTCAGAAGTTTAATGAGAACCTGCAGAGTTGCATAGTCCTACAGGATACTTACTATTTACAAACAGAAAAGAATAACCCTGGAGAGGAGATACTCATCAGAACCACCTCCACCAAGTGATCAGCACTAACATCATCACGAATGGGACCAATAGACAGCATGTGTCCTCTGATAGAAGGCACTGTAAAGTGTTTTATTAGCAAACATGTAAAACTTAATCAGAAAAAAACACTGCACGAACCTAATTTAAGAAACTTTGCCCATTAAACTCCAAAAGTTTCGAGATCATGGAAGTCAAAGAGGATGAAACAGTCCCAGATCGAAGAAGACTCTGGAAAGGTGTAAACTTAACATAACATATGATCCTGGACTTGGAGCTTGCTTCAAGAAAAAGATGATAATGAGAAAAATGTGAAGAAAGCATCAATATCAGTTTCCTGGTTTTGATCATTGTAATGTGCTTATGTTATATGCCAGCATCTGGGAAATCTGGTTGAACAGAATATGAGAATTTTTTGTAGTAGTTTTGCACTTCTTTTGAGTTTCAGTGTTCTTCAAAATGAAAAATCAAAGAAAAGTCTTTGGACACTGGTGAAATTGGGAGAATAGATATCATAGAAAAACTCAATCAACAAATGAAGATTTGGAATGATAAATATTATTCACTCAACATACAGGGTGTAGTGTAGACCAGGGTTCTTCTTGGAGCTGGGGATGCAATGATGAAAATGTCTAGAAGGATCCAGACACTTACAAGACAGACTGTTGTGACTTTGCTGCATTAGAAATGAACAAAGTGTCACTGAACACAGAAGAAAGGGGGGCAATAAAAATGAGAATGTGTCGTAGATGGATACAAAGCAGCTGGAGACGTCATGAAGCACCACAAAGAAGGTCGCTGTGGAGGGAAAGAAGGAGTGACCGGGAACAAGGGGAGCCATGAAGAGCCAGGCGGGGTGAGAAAGGGTGAGTTATGAAGGAACAGCAGGACTGGGGCCAGCTGGAGAGAAGGTGGTTAAGAGTTTTCAAGCAGTGTAAAGAAAGCTGTGATTGGACAAAAGGGGAGAAAGTGAAGTAGTGAGAGAGCTACCTGTTGGAATGAGGAAATGAGAAATTCCTTGGACATGCTTCTGGACAGAGAGGGCAGGAGAGTCCAGCCAGAGTTGAAAGCTTGTGAGCAGGCAGTACTGAGGCTGCTGTGAATCGTGAGGGCGGAAGTGATGTCTCTCAGAAGGTGGGGAGGGTATCACCTTTCAGCTAGCCAAAAATTGGCCCAGTGTTGCCTTAATAGCAAGAACGTGGCAAAGGGAGCAGACAAGCTTACACAGATTATGCAGCAGCAGCGCAGGCAGCACTTGGGGTATTGCTCGACATTGTCTGGTGCCAAGGTTGGCTCCTCCTCCTCCTCCCTTCTTTCCCCAGGTTATATCCTACAGCCCCCAGCATGGAGAACCCCAAAGAGCTCTGTACCCCAAGAGAAGTTTTGGTGAAATGCAAGCATCTCAGATAGTTCAAGACCTAATCTGGCCTCTACTATTTAGTCCTAAATGACTTAGATCCAGGCAGAATTTAACTAGAACTCATAACTTAGCTCTGTAGGAAGCATCTTTTTAAAAAAGGAAAGAACAGCCAATTAAGAATCACTTCTTTTTCCTGTGAGACACTGACAGCAGTAAGAACACCCTTATGTGGGCTATGAATGATGATTGCTGGTTCTTGTGGGTGACTGTGTTGCAACTTAATAAAAAATAAAGAAAATTACATTACAACATATTGGTTCCCTAGGACAGTGACTCGCGATTGGTAAAGCTAAGCCTACAACAGCCAAATAGCAGTCTGCATTTAGAAAAATCTAAAGTCTTATGAAAAATGAACATTTGCCCTCCATTAAATGGATGTGTGAATTATTAAAAAGCACTGAGTCAAGATGCTAATTTGAATATGTAGTGTGTGAGGGGTGTGTGTGTGTATGTGTGTGTGTGTGTGTGTGTGTGTGTGTGTGTGTGTGTGTTGTGCAGGTGAAGAGAGAGGGACGCAAAGAGCTCCTTGTTGATTAGATTGTTGTAAGTCACAATAAGTACAAGATGAAGTTTTCCCTCACAAATACTTGAACCTTTGATTTTTAATTCTTGATGTGGCCAGCAGATGGAGATAGTTCTTTATTGGTAATGGATATAAATAAGTTAACTGCTAACTTTTTAGGCTGAACTCAAAAAAGAAATCAAATTAACATTCTTATGCCTGTGTATTAATTTGATAACATCAAAATGATGCAAGACATGTATTGTTTCCCTTGCAATAACAAGAATTATCTTTCTAATATTTATTGAGTCCTATGTACGAGACATAGTCATGAGTACCTTAGTCCTTACAAAATCCCTAAAACTCAGGTAATATAGACAGACTTAGTTGTCCAAGGTCACAGAACTGATACGTACGTGGTAGAGCTGGGATTTCACCCCAGCCTCTGTGTCTCTGTGTGGCCATCGATAATGTGCTCTGTCACTGTAACTTGAGATCTGATGTCAGATAGATATGGTCCAAACTTGTCAGGGGCTGAGGAAAGACATATAATAAATAAAATATAGAGTAAGAATTCAGAGTAGAAAGAGATTCACTTGGAAACAGTAAATTTTTAGACAAATTCTACCTACCCTTAGAGACAGATATGGACTCTCAGAAAAACAAAACTCAAGAAAGAGATTAAATAAGATCTAATAAGATAAGAAATTTGATTGGAAATCATGATGAGAGAATTTAAAACAATAAAAGAAAATTCAGATAGGAATGCTACAAAAGTGAAAGCCACATCCCAAAAGAGTAGGAAGTAGAACACACACTGATGAAAGAAGAAAAAAATATTTGAAAAAATTAATGATTCATGAGAAGATGATAGAAATCTAAATGAGATTATCTGAAATTGAATTAAAACAAGAATGCCATAGATGTGAAGCAGAAAAAGAAAGTCACTCAGAAAGGGAGGAAATCAAGTTGGCCTTAGACTTCACAATGTCCTGCAATAGATAAGGGCAGAATACAATGGAGCAAAGTTTGCAGAATTCTTATTTAAAAAAATAATATTAAATATATTATCTGTCAGCCATTTTGAAGAGGTAAAAAATAGATGTTCTCCAATATGCAAGAATTCTAGACAAATAACATTCATGAGGTCTCATGATGAATCCAATAGATCAAGAAGTGAGTATTCAAAAATGAAGAAGTCGGGGCTGCAAATTTAGCTCAGTGATTCCGGTGCCTGTCTTGCAAGCGCAAGGACCCGGGTTCACATACCCGGTAACCACATACAATACTGGGTGTGGAGACTCCTGTCCAGCAGTGATCAGTACCACATATCACAGTGCCGGACGTGGTGGCTCACGCCTGTAATCCCAGCACTTGGGAGGCAGAGGCAGGAGGATTGCTGTGATGTGAGTTTGAGGCTGAGCTCAGGGCCAGCCTGAACTACAAAGCAAGACCCTGTCTCAAAAAAAAAATGAAGAAGTCAAGTTATAAAGAGTCTAGAAGGAGTGAATGAATGTCAATATTACTGAACTAATTTTTTATGCCCCAGCTGTAGATAGAGTGAAGAGCATGTAAAAGATCCACAATATAAGTAAAATTGGCATTATATATAAATAAATAAAAGATTATGTAGTAAATCAGAGTGGCACAATTACTAATATATTTGGTCTAATGGACTGGTCTACATCTTACATCCTTAAAATAAAATAAATTAAAAATATATAAAAATAGTTGAGTGTTTCAACATTGTAAACTAACTATAAAGATACTCCCAAATGTGTATTTATTTTTGGAAAAGAAGAGTTTTCTAAACACGACCTAGAATTCTAGATATTATAAGAGACAAGATGGATAAATTTGATTACACACAAGTTTCAAGTTCCTCCTTAGTGAAAATAATTATAATCAAGAGAAAATTATAATCTAGGGGAAATAATGGGCATAGATCACAGTAAATATTATCAATGGAAGAGAACATCCTTAGCATCAAAAAAGACTGAAAAATACCCGAAAGACAAAAAAAAAAAGATAGTGGATTTAAAAAGAAACAAAAATGTAAATGAACATGTAAAAATGTGCTCTACCATATTCTAATTTTAAAAATTCAAACTCAAACAAAAATGAGAGCTTCTGCTTTTACTATGCCCAAGTAAGCTTTTTCTGTATCCAGTCTTCCTGTAGACAAGCTGTAACTGCTGTAGAAAATATTTCTTGGCTCTCATTGGTACATACTTGTAGTACACAGTGTCCACATTCATCTTAAGAAGCAGGTGCATGTGTTTAGTATACCTCAATTCTTTTTATTTCCCTTCCCCCCCTCCTCCTGTTTCTAGTATTCCCTTCTCATTTGCAGAAGATCTATATTCCAGTTTTCTATTATCTTTTACTTTTTAAATCATTTATTCTTTGGATTCATCATTTAAGAGAAGTTACATGATATTGAAGCTTGTGGGTCCAATTTATTTCACTTACCATTATGGTCTCAAGGTGCATCCATTGTCTTATAAATGACTTAGATTTATCTTTCTTTATGGCAGCATAGTACTTGATTATGTATAAATATCACATTTTCTAGTCAGTACTCTTGATAAATACATAGACTGCTTACTATATTTAGCTATTATGATTTTGCTGCTATAAACATGGTTGTGCATGTGTCATTGTGCTATGATATCTTTAACTTTTTCAGAAAGATACTTAGAAGGGGAATAAAGGCTGGGT
This sequence comes from Petromus typicus, assembly GCA_004026965.1. Classification (NCBI taxonomy): domain Eukaryota; kingdom Metazoa; phylum Chordata; class Mammalia; order Rodentia; family Petromuridae; genus Petromus; species Petromus typicus. Next base: position 24,999 of record PVIR01009929.1, read on the forward strand.
TGGATGGAATTTCTAGTTTTAGTTTTTTGTGAAATTTCCCTACTGATTTCAGTAGTCATTCTACAGTTTAAATTCCCACAAATAATAGTGTGGGGTAGCTCTATCCCATAACTCCACCAGCATTGTTATTATCTCATTTTTTGATGGTAGCCATTCTTTCTGGAGTAAGATGAAATTTCCTATATTTTTTGCATTTCCCTGATGGGCAAAAATATTGAACATTTTTTCATGTATTTATTAATCATTTGTACTTCTGAGAAGTACCTATTCATTTCAGTTGACTATTTTTGATGAGTCTTTTATTTTGTGAGGTCTAATTTTTTCATTTTGTTTTTGTGTACTTCCTAAGTTCTAGATATTAGTCCTCTGTCAGAGGATAATAGTTATAGCAAGTTATAGCGAGAATTTTCCCCACACTTTAGGTTTTCTCTTCCCTCTATTGGTTGTTTCCTTTGCTGTGCAATAGCTCTTTAATTTGATATGATCCCATTTGTTGATTCTTGATGCTCCAATTTCTTTAGAGTTGAAGAAAGTAATTTCACTTACACAAAATGCACTGATCTGAGGCAACTCGACAATGAACAAAAAAATGATGTTCTCTGAAGGAAAATTAAAACTTGAAAGCAAGAAATAGCAAAAAGCAAGCAATCTGTTTTTATGGCTTTTAGCCTGAGTTCAAGCTTAAGTCAATATTATGGGGGATACTAAAACTCTGACAGGAAGGGGGAAGAAAATGACAATCTTTGTGAGCTGAAGAACCAAAGGAGACTATCTGGATCTGCTACACAAGCTGAAAGATGATGTAAAAATCTCCTGAGAAAATCTGGGTTGGAGAGATCCAAAAGTTGGACTTGTACTCAATTTTGGGCATCCATTGAACAGACACAAGGAAACCCACAAAAATGGAGTTTTTGAAATGAGAAAACAGAAATGAGAGTAGAGTTGCCAAGCAAAAGACAATCATCTATGATTCAATTCAATTAAGTTAATTGCCTCCAAACACAAAATTGTCAAAACTTTTAAAAGAGTGTGTGATAAGACTGGCTATATAGAGTATCCTGGGTTCCATGTCCAATATCATGAAAAAAAGTATACAATAAATTTCAGACTATACAGCACATCACAGTGTGCAAGAACATTTGACATATGAAAAGTAAGAAAAATGTGATTTCATCTCAAGAGAAATAATAACTGATGGAGACCAGCTACAGTATCAATCCAAAGGTTAGAGGGAGACAGTAAAGATTTTAAAGTGTTTAAGTTAATTTTGCTTAGCAAATTAAAAGAATATATCTTCTCAATAAGTAAAAAATAAATCCCAATAGAGTAATAAAAACATCAAAAATGAAACAGCAGAAATTCAAAATTAAAATGTCTGAAATTTTAAAATCACTAGTGAGAATGGAAATCTTTATTTATTTATTTATTTTAATCAGGGGTTAAATTTAGGACCTTGTGTTCACCAGGCAGGCATGACTCCATCAAGCTAACTCTCCAGCAAATGCTCAATGATGAATGTGATCATAATGTATACCTACAATGTACCAATAAACTCAATAAAGAAAAATAAGTAAATAAAATCACTGGCAGAATATAATTTAAATTTCATAGCAGAATGATGATGACAATTAAAAGTTAGTAAACTTGAATAGAAATCTGCAGAGTCGTCTGATCTGAGGAATAGGAAAGAAAGACTAACAGAATCTTAGAGCTGTGTATATGAAAAGGCAAAAGGTGTATTTTGGGAATTCCAGAAGGAAAGAAGAAAATTCAGCCAAAAAATCTGAACATACAATGAAATAATTTTTTTCTAAATTTAGTATAAGTATAATTCAATCACACAAAATAAATGTAAACAAAACTACACTGACCCATGTCATGCTACTGTTAAAAAACAAAGACAAAGGTTGCAAATTATAGAATAAATGTTTCAAGTTTCTAATGATTTCAGTTTCAAAATCCAAGAACAATGGAACACACTATCATTTTGGTGCCGAAGAAAAACACAAAACTCATCAACTCACATAGTTTAAGGTTAAATATAAAAAGATAGTTTGTTACCAGTAGACCAACACTATGAGACATGCTAAAGGAATTTCTGAGAACTAAAGGAATATGATACCAGAAGAAAACTAGGATCTTCAGGAAAGAATAAAAGGCAACAGAACAATAAATATTTGGTAAAATATAAATGACTACTTTTTTCTCTTAGTTCCTTAGTTTTTTAAAAACATAATGATACTTAAAGCAAAACTTATAAGGCTTGCTATAGTTGTGTGAGTTTATAGATACAAACATTCATTCCTTAAGATGGGAATATGTTCTGCAAATCGGTCTATAGGTGATTTTTTCATCATGTTAACATTGCAAAATATATTTGCATAACCCTAAGCGGTACTGCCTCCTGCAACCAAGGCTATATGGGACATACTATCAGATATGCAGTCTGTGTTCAGTTAGACTACATGTCTGTAGATAGATGTAACATGTAAGCAACTAGTACAAAAGCAGGGTGAAGTGACCTCTATGACTAGTTTTTACTTTCATTTTTAACAGTGATTCCATACAAAGTCATATGGTATTAACCGTACAAAGACAGCACAAATTAAAGAACATAAAGTATAATACCTAGAGCATAATCCTTTTCCCTAAGAAACAAACACAAAGAACTGTAGCTCAGAAGCCCAGTAAAGATTTTCCATAAAATCTAGCAACTTAATCTTATATCCTTTTAGAAGGACACATTGTCATGAGGAACCAGGACAAACACTGAAGGACAGATTACAGGGGAAAGAAACTTCAATGGCTGAGAAACGTTTGAAGAAGTTATGAAAATGAAAATAAAGCAAGGCAATACAATTTACAGTCCAACTGACTGGCAAAACAAGAGTTCAAAACTGCTTTGAAGATTAAAATGGCCCATTAAAAAGTTGAAAATTTAAAGTAATTATAGCAAAACATTAGCATGTATTCAGTCCCAGTATGTGCAGAGTTATGTATTACGCCTTCCCTGTACTTTCTAATGCTAGAAATGTTTCATCATTTTAACCACGTAAATATAGTTAATGGGCACAAATAAATAAAACAAAAATTGGTGCTCAAAGTTGTTCACCAAAACGCTGTTTAAAAGCCAAAATAATCCTAAATCATTTTTGTATCCAACAATAGAGGACTGGTGCAACAGATTCATTACAGTCATATGAATGGTGTGATTTATAAGTATGAAACAATATATCAAGTATATTGCTAACATAAGACACCATAAAGCAGTATATACAAAATTATCTCATGTATTTTTTAAAAATCTATGTACTACTTTTACTTGTACATGCATACGAGATGGTTGTTATTATGACCAAGAAATTATTGACAGCAGCTGAGCCTGGGGATTTGGATAGGGAGAAGGAGGTTTTTTGTTTAATTTTCCAATGTATGTTCTTCTAAATTATCTGAATTACTACTTTCATGATGAGCGTGTATTACTTTAGACACTTTAAAAAGTTATATTTGCCCACAATAGGCTACTAGTTGATTTGCTGAGTCATTCCAGCTTTAAGATAGAGAAATATTTTTTTCTCATTTCTCAAATGTCAGCTAGTGGAAGGGTCTTAGATTTTAGCACTATTATGCATCATGCCTTTTATATCTATGTCATCTACACAGGAATCCAGGCCTCCAGGATCCTTTTGCTACACTCTGAGTCTCTTGAAGTCCCCTATGGCCTTTCTTGACCCATTCCCCACCATCTCCAAATTCTTGAAGCTACTGGATCCCTGGGAAACTTACTCATCTGCAAAAGCTCTCTATCCCCAGCCTCTATCTAATGCAAACTTCCCCTCTCATTCTACCAGGACCTGCTATCTTGACCACTCTGCTTCCCACTGCCCCAGAGGCCCCTCGGCCTGGAGGTGGGCAGGAACATCCCTCTTTACTTACTTCCTTTCTTACTCACTCCACCTCCAACACCCTAGACTCTCAGGTCTCAGGCAGGCTCATTCCTGCCTCTCCTTGCTTTAGCCGTTAAGACTTTTCCCTGGGACACATTTTTGGTGATGATTCTAGCTAATGGCTCATACTCTCTGCCTAGGTTCTGCCTTAATTTGGGGGGCATGCATCATTCTCACAGATGGCTCTGAGAATTAACCTCTCAGTTCCTGTGTCTACGCCAGTCATCTGGCCTTCCACCTGAGCTCATCTGCTTGCTTCTTGAGTCAGATCCCAATCATGTAATTTTCAACAAGTGACAACGCCTTCCTACTCTTGATTTCAAGCATTCTATTCTTGGACACTATCTCTCATCTCTCCATCTGTAGGGGAGGAAGGGATGATGCCTTTTCTCGCTCATCATGAGAGTCATGCCCAACACTCCTATAACAGAAGACCTGCTAGCAAGAGAAAAACAATACACTTTTATTTGATCAAAGTTTTATGGAATGGAGAAATCAAGACCCTAAAGACCAGGAATAAAATTTTTAAGCTTAGGTTCAATGAAGAATAAACTGTCTGTAGAACAGAGATTGAACAGAAGGGATAGATAGTCAACTGGTAATAGACTGACTGCTCAGGTTCTTCCTGGCCTCTTACCGAGCATTACCCTCCTGGGTGTTGGAAGAAAACCCTTGGAATGAGGGGGTTTTAAGTGAAAGGAAGGGAGAGAGAGCAGGGTGACCTTGGTTTTTGGTTTGATTTTAGTTTCGATGGCCAACTATCAACAAAAGAAATTCTAGTTTCTATGACCCTCTCTGGGAGAGAAAAAGAGGAGACAGTAAGCCAGGGGAAAGTCAGAGAAACTTTTCTCTGAGGCCTTCCAGTTTCCTTTACTTCAAAGCATTCCACGTGCCAAGGTGCCCCAGGAAGAGTATTGTGATCAGAGACCTGGCATATCTGTCTTTCTGGTACCACAACTATACTGAAAATCCTGTTTCAATCCCATGATTAATCTCAATTGTCTGCTACACCACATGAGCACACACAGCTAAGTGAGTGCAAAGAAAATACACAGTACATAAGAGTTAATGAGTTAGCTATGCAGTTTCTAGGGGAAAGCATCCCAGAACCTGGAAACAGGAAATGTGAAGACTTTGAGGCAGCAAAGTGCACTGATGTATGAAAGGCCAGCTAGCTGAGAGAAGAAAGAGAAATATAACCAAAGATCTGGTTGTGGAACTGCGAAGGCATTCAGGCAATCGGGCCACTTAGAGTTTTGTAAGACAGGTAAATACTGCCCTTTCTTTGAGCGAGATTGAGAGCTATTGGAAGGCTTTGAAAAAGGGCCCTGGGCTGACTTGTGTCTGTGGAGGTTACACTGTTGGAGATACAAAGAAAAGACTGCGGGATGCAAGGCAGGGGAGAGGCGGTGATTTTAAAAGAGGCAGTTTGGGTCAGTCTTATAGTCATGCACTTAC
>PVIR01009929.1:30503-51486 GCA_004026965.1 Petromus typicus
TTTTTTTTTTTTTTTTTTTTTTTTTTTTTTTTTTTTTTTTTTTTTTTTTTTTTTTTTTTTTTTTTTTTTTTTTTTTTTTTTTTTTTTTTTTTTTTTTTTTTTTTTTTTTTTTTTTTTTTTTTTTTTTTTTTTTTTTTTTTTTCTTTGTTACTAATGCAACTGAATGGAGGCAGAGGCAAGAACTGAGATGAGAAAGATTGTGAATTGAAAGGGTTTGTTTGAGGGAAATACACAAGTGCACTTCACTACTCATGAGGCCATGTTGAGTGCCCTAAATTGTTTGTGCCTCCACTGCTCCATTTGTCTCTACATCAAAAAGAAAGGAGACTTTGTTTGACCTGCTGTCACCTCACTGGCTCATGAGGGAAGGATTCTTCCATTACCAGTCTTTCTGAGGATGCTCTCAAAGCCCAAGCATGTATCCCAAGCAGAGAGGCTGGAGATGCTACCAGAAGAGGGAATGGAAGGGCCAGGAGTGTAGCCTAGTGGTGCCGCGCCTGCCTGGCAAAGACAAAGTCCCGAGTTCAAGCCTCTGTACCACAGAGGAAAAAAAAGATAAGGGAAGAGAGCTGAGTAAGTAAATAAAAACAGATATCTACTACAAACTATAAATAGAAAATAAATCATCCTCTTTCAGTTTACTTCTGTTTTAAAATCATTTACAGCTGCAAAAACATTTTTGCTTTCCTGTGAGAAACTTAAAACTCTTAAGATGAGGTTTTTGTATGTTCCTACCACAACCTTTTCCCACTTTCCACTGAAACAGGGAGCCTTACAAACTGGCGTCTTCCAGAAGAGCAGCATCCCTGCCTGAGGTGTGATTTGGCCAGGAGCCAATCAGTGTGGTCTGGCCATAATTTCATTTTTTATTTTAAGAATTCAATTTGATTAAATGAACATCTTGCTCCATTAAGAACAATCTCAGGTAATGTATCTGCTCATTCTTGTAGACATCCATCTTTCCAGAGACTTCAGATAACGCCTTTACAATGAATATCCATGTTACCATCTGCCTTTTGCAAACTGCAGCAGCAAGACAGTCCTCTGACACTGTGCCTGGGCACTTTTGTTGACCCCATGTTCTTGATCTCCAATGTGCCCACAGCAAAAGGGTAAGGACCGAATGGGATAGATTCTAAGATATCAAACCAGTAGGTTTTCATTGTTAATCATCTATACTGTACATGCAGTTGACTAGAAACAGGACTTTTCCATAATCTCTGGCAGAGGCTAGGGTTGAAACAAATGCCATAAGGTTTGAGACCTTCAAAACCAGTCAAATGACTGATCTGGAGGCTTCTTACCTGTGCCCACAAGACTCTGCACTGTATGTAGCAGCTTAGGGAATTTCCCTGTCCATGCATCTCTCTGTCCACACATCAGCTGTCATCTTTGAGAGCCAAAGGAAGGGAAGTATATTCAGTGGAGGTTCATAAAATTTCATAATGCTTTGAAATTTTTTAGACTTGCTAATCCTAGGGAAACCACCCCTTCTAGAGTTAGCTAAGTCCTCACAACAGTGAGCAATTGCCTGTGAACATGTTTCTCATGCACCAGCTGACCAGTCCAAAACCAAGTCATCTACCACCCCCTTTGTTGTACACTCACACACCCTGTCAATATTTCTCTTGTCCTAAAATCACTCAGGACCACATTTCAGACACCTAGGGATCATCCCTATAACCCAGAGAATGATTGAAACTCTCCAATCTAATCCAGCCTTGCCAATTTCTTCCTGTGAAAACCATATAAAGACTTTGGCCCAGGCTTTCCTATTTTTTCCTCTTGTCTCATAACCAACTCTGTGCTTCCTCAAGTGCCCTTCCCAATGTAGCATGCCCCCTCCTCTTAGGAAACATGATGACCTTCTCCTTCAAGGCAGTTGTCTCATGGGTCATCTTACCATACCTGATCCCCGGGACATTTGGAGACAGGAGACTGTATTTTTCAAAGGCAATTACTCTAAATAAGAGAGGTATGTGATACTCTTAATTGGCAAGACTAAGTTTACTTTTGGTTGTAGTAGGGGGAAATAAATTTCCATGCCACAGCAAAGAAGAAATATATTCGTGTAGAAAGCCCATCACTCTGATGTCATGAAGCAGAATGAAAGTTATACAGAATAACAGAATGGCTACTGCCTTTCCTTCCATTCGTATATGAACATAAATGACTATGACCTGTCCTTCCCCTTTCACAGCCGTCTTCAGATAACTTCTATATATTTAATTCATCTGATCCTTATAAAATTGTGAGATAAAGTAAACACTACATACTTCATAGATAGGAAAATTGACATTCAGAAAAATAGTGGAGCATGGACAAAGCACTGTGTTCTGTCCCAAGCAGAGAAAAGACAAAAAACCAACCAAATGAAAAACTCAAACATTTAAATTATGGAGCTTGTCTGCCCCGCAAATCCAGTTCTATTACTCCATACTGTATGACTCTGGGCACATTATTAACTTCTCTGTGGTTCTATTTCCTCATCTATAAAGTGGACGTGATGATAGACCCTAACTCTTAAGACTACTACCAAGGGAAAACTTATCCAAAAGGAATATAAAAAAGTCTCTACAGTGATTATAGGACTGATGCAATAAGAACTCTGGGGGAAAGATCAAATTTGGAATGTTCCAACTTTCCTCCTCAAAATTTTATATTCCTGATGTTTCTATGACTGCAAACATATTTATTAGTTAAAAGGCAGGAGGATTCCAAATTCAAGGCCAGCCTGGACAATTTAGTTATTTACCAAAAGCTTGTGTAAAAATAAAAATTTATAAAGGGGACCAGGTATGTATTTTATTGTGAGGGCTTTGTGTTTAGTCCCTAGTATAAGAGAGACAGAGACAGACAGAGAAACAGACAGAGACAGAGAAAGAGATGAGCTGGTTAGGACTGGTTCACAAGTGTATACTGTCAAATTTTCAAAATTTATGTGAGCCAACTGTTAAATACAGATATTACTTACAATTACAGTCATGTACTCCAAATGATGCTTTGGTCAATGATGGCCCACGTATACAACAGCAATCCTGTAAGATTACACTGGAGCTAAAAACTTCCCATTGCTTGGTAACATCATGGCCATTGCACTGTGATCACATAAAGCATTACTCACGTTTGTGGGGATGCTTGTGTAAATAAACCTGCTCTGTCTGTAGTCATATAAAAGTATAGCATATATTTATGAACAGTATGTGATATTGATACAGATAATAAATGTACTGAATTATGCATTTACTATACTCTAATTTTATGGTTATTTTTGAGCATACACCTACTCATAAGGAAGAGTTTACTATAGGTCATTTTGCCATATTACATCAACAGTTGCAGCCTCACACAACTCATGTTTGCTGTGTCTCTCAGTTGCATCCTTTTACCTTGTGCTTAATTTAATCTGGTTTTGTTTTGTTTATCATGGTCTGTAGCCATACAAAATCCACTGCTAATTTTGTCAGTAAGAGGCCACACTGAGTGATTGACCTAGACACAAAATTAAAAGTGATTAAGAACTATGAAATTAGAAAATCAGTGATGGTTATTTCTCCACCACAGCTCTGATCTTGAACAAGACTGAAACAGCGGAAGCTATTAAAGGATCTGCTTCACTAAAGGTATCAGGACCAAGAAAAACTTGAGAAGGACCTATGCCATGTACGGAGAAACATTTAATGAGCTGAACTAAAAAAAGACATAGAGACATAGCCTCTTCATGCCATCGCAATTGTGGCCAAAGTAGAAAACAATCATGATGTTGAAAGCAAAGGTTGAACTCAACTACTATATTATGTTTACTGCTAGCTCTGGCTGGTTTAAACAAGAATCACTATTCATTATATGATGAGAGATTTAGGGCCCGCCTGTGCATTCTGATGTGAAAGCAGCTGAAGATCAGCTGATTGTGAAGGAAAATTACTTGCCAGAAAAAGTCTTCAATCTGGATGAAACCTCTTTGTTCTGAAAATGATGCCTGGAACGAGTTACCCATAAGGAAGCCAAGTCAATTCCAGGCTTCAAGGATTTTAAGGACAAGATGCCAGTTTTGTCTAGGGGTCATGCTGCAGGGTACAAATGTAAACCTTTTTTATCTGGTGCAGTGAGAAACCCAGGACTTTTAAGCATCTCACACTGTCCGTGAATCACAAATGCAATAATAAGTCACGGGGCCAGGAATTTAGCTCCTGCCTGGCAAGTGTGAGCTACTGAGTTTGATTCTCAATACCAAAAGAAAAAAAAAAAAAAAGAAATCATAAGTTCCTCAACTTCTCCTCCAAGATCCCTCCTGCATTGTGATGCACAACAAAATGGAGAAGCATTGTTTGGAGAAAAATGTATCTTTGAGGAATTTGCTTATTATTGATAATACTCCCAAATTTTTTAAAAATTGAAATCTTTATTGGTACATTACATATACACATCATGATTGCACTCCACAATGGGGATTTGTACCAGTATATGACACAACATAATTCACATTTTTTCCCAAACCCTACCAACCCTGCCACCCCCCCATATACATAAAATTTGTTTACTTTTTTTGTTATAATCTCATTATCTCTCCCCCTTCACCCTATTTCATTTTGAGTATTTTCTATTTCATAATATATAGCATGCAATTCTAGAACTCATTTACATCTTTATTTTCTCATACCAAAGAAAAGATGTGATATTTACCTATCTGTGCCCTATTTATTTCACTTATGAGGATATCCTCAAGGTATGTCCATTTAAGTAGAAATGATTCAAACTTATCATTTTTTATGGCAGAGTAATACTCCATTCTGTAGAAGAACCACAGCTTTTTTAATCCAGTCTCCAGTTGATGGACACTTGGGTTGTTTCCAAGATGTAGCAATCACAAACTGAGCTGCTATAAACATGGAATATTCCCAAATTTTCTCCTTTTACTGATGATTCTCCTCCTACTGTCAAAATGTCTTTCCCTGCACTTACCATCTCTTTGATCCAACTTATAGATCAAGAAATTGTAGTAAATTTCAGAGTCTACTGCTTGAGCAGACACTCAGGAGGCTGTTGCTACAACTGAGGAATACACAAAGAAGACAATGGAGACGATGGTGCAACTCTGGAAGGGGTACAACATCCGTGGCTGCATCAAGAACCTGACCTGCGCATGGGGTGGTGTTACCAAGTGGTGTACAAGTGGCACCTGACACTTGAGGGGTTCAGTCATGACCCCAGAAGAATTTCCAGGGATGAAGTTGCAAAGTAAAGCTGTTAGTGAGATGTGAAACCATTTTAACCTGGTGTGGAGGAAGACTACCACAGGTGGTTCCTGAGGAAATTACTAATGAGTGTTTAACAGAAAGGAAAACTCTGGGTGTTTTGATCTGCTTATAGGAAAAGCTATGATTTAAAAAGTAAAAAAACGAAGCAAACCACTCAGGATACTGCTGAAGTAATTACACCTGCGAAACAGGAGACTCGGGGGGGGGGGATTCCCTGTGGTCCTAGGCACAAAGCTCTTTGGTGTGTCACTCTTCCTCCACGGTTCTCCCGGCGACCCAAGATGTGGAGGGCAGGATACGGTGATACTGATGCACATGACTCTGTGTGGAGCAAGGATAATGTGTGTATTTGTATCTTACTTTTTAACAAAAAAATTTTTTTAAGTAAAAAAATATATAATTCTTAAATATAGAAAAATGTTTATACAATAAGGATATAAAGAAAATATTTTGAACAGCTGTACAATGGTTTTGTTTCAAGTTATGTTATCACAAAAGTTAGAGAAAAAATTATTTTAGTTTTTTTGTTGTTGTTTTGTTCTGTTTTGTGTTTTGAGACAGGGTCTCACTTTGTAGTTCAGGCTGGCCCTGAACTCACTATGTTACCCAGGTTGGCCTTGAACTCATGGCAATCCTCCTGCTTCTGCCTTCTGAGTGCTAGGACTACAGGTGTAAGCCACCACACTTGGCCAAAATAAGAAAATGTTTAAATCTACAAAGTTAAAAAGTTATAGTCATTTATAGCTATTTTATTGCTGAAGAAAGAAAACTTTTTAAATATAAATCTAGTGTAATCTAAGTGTATGGTGTGTACGAAGTCTGCTCTAGCAGGGTGTGGTACAGCATACCTGTCATCCTGCACTCAGACTGAAGGATGTGGATTATGAGTGTGAGAGCAACCTGGGTTACACAGTGAGACCCTGTCTTTTTTTAAAAAGTGTACAATAACATACAAGGATGCCCTAGGCCTTCACATTCACTTACCATTTAACTATTGATTCACCCAGTGCAACCTCCAGTCCTACAAACCCATTCCTGGTGAGTGCTTTGTACGTATTACCATTTCTTATCTATTATGCCATATTTATACTAAACATTTTCCATGTTCACATATATTTAGATACATAAATGTTTGCTTACCATTATATTATAATCCCTGCAATATCCAGTACATTAAATTGCTGTGCAAATTTGTAGCCCAGAAGTAATCAGCTATGCCAAATTGCCTAGGTCTGTGGTAGGCTACATCATGGAGTTTTACGTAAGTACACTTTGACGCTTGCGCAATGATGAAATTATCTATCGACATATTTCTCAAACTATATCCCTGTTAAGTGGCATGTGACAGCACAGAAACTAATGTGAACTATACAAAATTAATGCTAGAAAATTCTCAAAATTCATCACTTCCTAATTATTTTATTGTATGTTATCTTCTGTATTTTTGAAGTTATACATTTATTGTATTTGTATGGTAGCAGTATATGGTAGCATATAGCAGTATGGTGTTACATATTTCTTCCTAGTTCCTTGTTAGTGACACTGTTGGGTATAGTCTAGCACCTGGTCCTCCAGCATCATAGGAAAATATTTAGGAAGATGTTTACAGTCATACAGTTCAGAATTTTAATATCTCTATGTACAGTTCAAAAGTAGATAAGAAGCAATCAACATACCTCTAATGAGAAAGGATCATATCAAACACTCACAAAATTAAAGTAGAAGTAGTAAACCAAGATGAATGAAAATATTCAACTCCAGTCATGAAAAAAATAAAAATTAGGGACCAGGGATTTAGCTCAATGGTCCTGGCGCCTGTCTTGCAAGTGCAAGGACCCGGGTTCGATCCCCGGTAACCACATACCTATGTGACTCACGCCCAGCAGAAACCAGTATCACATACCACAGTGCCAGGCATGTTGGCTCACGCCTGTAATCCCAGCACTCAGGAGGCAGAGGCAAGAGGATTGCTGTGATGAGTTTGAGGCTGAGCTCAGGGCCAGCCTGAACTACAAAACGAGACCCTGTCTCAAAAAACCTAAAAATAAATAAATAAACAAACAAATAAATAAATAAATAAATAAAATTTAAAAATAAAAATTAAAATTAAAGTAAGCTACACTTTTGGGTGATTATCTTGGCTTTTTTCCAAATTTGTTTTGCAGTACTGGAGATTGAATAAATGCTAGGCAAGTGCTTGCCCTACCACTGAGCTACATTTCCAGCTCTTTTCAACTTTTTAATTGGCTACTTTTTATATTTATAGAAAAATAGGGAGCATAATGAATACATGCCTATCTTGTACTACATACTTATCCTAGTCTATTTTGTGCTTCTTTAACAAAAGACCTAAGACTGAATAATTCATAATGAGTGGAAACTTATTGACTCTCAACTTTGGAGGCTAGACGTTCATATCAAAGTGCTGATATTTGCTGAGGTCCTTCTTGTTGTGTTATAACATGACAAAAGGGAAAAAAGAGTGAGAGAGTGACAAAAGAGGACCAACGTCCTCCATTTGTAAGAAATCCCTCTCTACCATGATGCCATTAATCCATTCATGAAGGCAGCACCCTGTGGCCTAATTAAGGCTCCAACTCTTTAATGTCTCAAAGGTTCCAGCTCTTCAAATAAGGCACCAGTTCTTCAGTATCATTACAGTGGCAGTTGTGTTCCAAAATGAATTTGGAAGAGGACAAATACTGAAACCACAGCAATACCCAGAGGCAAATTCAACTATTGTTACCATTTTGCTGCTTATTCATCTTCTTTCAGCACCCAAACACATTTTCCTTTTCTGCTGAACCACTTGAAAATAAGTCATGGTTTAGCATGACACTCCATCTCAAAATTCTTCAGCATATATCTCCTAAGAATTTTCTACATAGCCAAGATATCATCATCATAGCTCAGAATAGTAATTTTTAGAAAATTTTTAAATGCTTAAAATGTAATAAAGAAACCACATAAAATATTACCACCTGAAATCTTCTCAAGGTTACAAAGGCTGGGGAAGTGGTAGAGTAGTTGCTGAGCATGCAGGAAGGCCTGGGATGATCGCCAGTACAGTAAAGGAAAAAGAAGAGAGTACTAGTAAGTATATACACACTGCTGTGTAAACCATCTCTAGAAATTTCTCATTGTACAAAACAAAACTCTATGCACATTTAAAATTCTCCATTTGCCCTTCCTCCAAACTGATTTTAAATGAATAACAGATAATATACACTCCATAGTCAAATTTTCCCAATTATCTCAAAAAAATTTTATGGAAGTCTCTCTAATTTCCATGTTGCTATAGTTTCTTTTATTTTAAAACAACCCCCCTACTCTGTTTCTGCTTTTCAAAATACTGATTTTCTTTTTAAGAGTCCAATTCTCTTGTAGAATGTCCCATATTACAGATTAACCTGAATTGTTGCCTTATTATCACATTCAGATTAAATATTTAGGTAAGAACACTCTATAGGAAACATTGTATACTTGTAACTACATCATACTAGGAAGAATACAAAGTTTACTGTTGGTTGTACTGAGTTCAATATTTGATTAATATTCATAGCCAGATCTCTTCTTCATAAAAAATACTTCTTTCCTTTCCTAGCTTCCTTTCTGCCTCCCTGTTTCCCCAGGGCTGCAGTGCCAGGAATGAAATCCAGGCTTCCGATGTGTGAGGCGAGCACTCTACCACAGAGCCAGGCCTTCGGCCTTCTCGCTCATTATTGTCATCATATCCTCACACAGTTTTGTGTCCCAAGGTTATCACTCATTGCTGTCATTTTTCTTGCTGCTGCTCCACTTGTCAGATTTGGCCTGTAGGCCCCTTAGAGCTGTGCTTTTTGTTAGGGATTGAGCATGTCATTGCTTTCTAACTCAAAAGAATTTTCCAAGTATATCTTGGTATTTCTCAGCTACTTCTCTAAGAAACCTTCATTCCTTTTGGTGTGAAAGGTGGTGAGAAATCAGTGTCTGGGCCTTACAGCTGCTCATATCTCAGATGAGCCCTTGTCTTTCAGCTCTTATGGTGGACAAACTAGGAAACACCCACTTACCCTACCAGCCCCACTCACCACGCAGGAATTTATCATGATACCTCTAACTGAAATCCAACAGCTCAGGGTTCCTCCTATTCTACCCCCTCCCCTGTTTGTACCTCTTTATCCATGAAACCCTTGCTCACAAAAATATGCATATCTATTAGTTTGATGTATCTACAATACACACAAAATTGTTTTAGAACTGCATCAATACCATTACTGACCACAAACTTACTGTTAAGACCAGAAATTCATTCTCTTTTTTCTCTTTGTCATTCTTTTATTTCTTAATATATACCCCACTCAGACACTTTCAGAGAGATCTTATTTAATCCCTTTTCCCTCCACTCTGTTTGTTCCTGGATCATGGGACCCAGCAGAAAGCATGAAAATGTTCTAGTCCCCTCAGAGTCATGCTCTTGGTATGACCAAATTTCATCACTTGTCTTATTTTGCAGCTAAAAATTTAACATTATTCAACAGTAGGAAAAAATGCCTAGCAACTTAGCCAACAAAAATAATTGTTCAAGCATGCATACATATGTAAACAAAAATATTGTAGTCCTTTTAAAACATTGAAATATTGGAAATAATCAAAATATCCTTTAGAAGGATTGTGATTAAAGTATAGTACATCTATCCAATGCTGGGTAGCTTTTAACAAGGATGAGATAGCTGTAAAGACTAGGGGAAAAGGTCTGATATATAAAGCTAAGTGAAAAAGCGAGATGCAGAACTGTGTGTCTAACCTGGTTCTACATTTGAAATGATGGCATATGCCTCTGTAGGCTTAGAAAGAACTCTAGAGAAATAATCAACAACCTCTTCACAGTGGAGGATAGGCAGGAATCATCGACGATTTTTACTTCCTAAATTATACATTTCTGGATACTTTGAATTATTTACAAGCACTTACTTGCTTCTGATACCAGTAGAAAACTATGTATTGTTTAAACAGGCAGAAGAGCTGGTACTTGTCGAGATGAAGCAGAAATAGCTACAGCCTCGCACGTGGCTCCACGTCCCCTGTCTGTCAACTCTCCCTCCGTTCCAGTAGCAGAATGTTATGACCGGTGAGCCCGCGTGCATCCTCCTGCCAACAGGACATTGCTGAAAGAGGACATAAGAAATCTTTCTTGAGAGAATTTTAACAAAAGCCTAAGAGCCTTTGCCATCGGGAAATACAGCCAAAGGGAAAAATCCATTTAAAAAACCCCTCCCCCCACATCTCTACGCATGGTAGGAAATGTAGCCATTAAGCCAATGAAAGGAATTAGGATCATTATGAAATCACGCTGGTTTGGCTGCAGAGAAAATGAGAAACCCTTAAGTGCAATTTATCTTTAGAGAAAGAACTCCCTTCCCATCAGGCCTTGGGACCTACATCGCCATAAAAGCTGCAGAGATAAGATAAATAATCACTAGGAGAGCTGACATTTTTACTGTGACCCACAATTTTAGAGTCGTTCTTTTCCATTTTACCATATTCCAGGTCTGCCCCTTCTAGAACCTCCTGGAGGAAGGATTTGCAGATGAACAGGCCGTTTTGACATGGTAGAAGAGGAAGTCAGGCAGGCTATCTCATGTATACAACCAAAGATTCTACAGCGTCCTGGGATTCATTGGAATTATGATAAGTATAATTCATTTGTAAGCAAATGTATCTCTTCTGAAAAGCTAAGTAAGCAGAACACACATTAAAGAAAAAAAAAAAAAGACTGTTAAAATTAAGGCCCTGAATGAGGCTATAATGAAGGAAATATTTATTCACCTTCCCTACTCTGAGGAATCAGAGGGGCTCAGTAGAGTTGGTGACAATACTCTGGAAGATCTTGGTCCCTATTCCATCTTCCTACTTCAAACCAGCTCATGGTGGCCAAGTCACCAGCAAAGCGTTCTGACGTGGGAGAGAAACCCCACCTACGCCATTCGGAGGGCTGCTTCCTCTTCCCAGGAGCCTTACTATTCCTATAGTAATGAGTGTATCATTGTTATACATTCAATATGCAATGGCATCTCACCATTTTTGCAAAATTGTAATGTGTGCAAGGTCTTTCCAAGGTGGAGACTGGATAAAAAAGCTGTGGTTCTTCTACAGAATGGAGTATTACTCTGCCATAAAAAATGATAAGTTTGAATCATTTCTACTTAAATGGACATACCTTGAGGATATCCTCATAAGTGAAATAAATAGGGCACAGATAGGTACATATCGCATCTTTTCTCTGGCATGAGAAAATAAAGGTGTAAATGAGTCCTAGCATTGTATGTTATATATTGTGAAATAGAAAATGCTCAGTGTAAATAGGGTGAAGGGGGAAAATGTTGAGATTGTAACAAAAAAGTAAGGAAACAAATTTTATGTATATGGGGGGGTGGTAGGGTGGGTAGGGCTATGGGAATAAATGAGAATTAAATTGTGTCTTATACTGGTACAAATCCCCATTATGGAGTGCAATCATGATATGCATATTTAATGTACCAATAAAGATAATAAAAAAAATTTTTTTTTAAAAGGATGTCTAATTAGCAAAATTTCAAATTTTTTGTTTAGGAAAACCATCCTCTTTCATGTTTCCCCTCTGCTTGCTAGAAGGTGACTGTGGTTTGCTTATTTTTATGAGAAGTTTTGTATTTTCTAAATGCTACAGTTTTCTTTGAGTTTACCACAGAGTAATTTTTTTGTGAGTGATCAAACACACATCCAAATGTTAATCAGCATATGGTCAAATTTACTTAAACTATGGCATTCAATCCTTATTTTTCTCACTTGGTTAAAAAGTGATTTCAGATAATTTTTTCAGATTTATGTAAAATTATACGTAATCCCATTCTTTGTTGTATGATATTTGTCATGTATTTGTATCAGGAAATTTGAGAGCATTAATTTCCTTTCCTATTAAAATATTGCACAGATGTATTACAGAGATTTCAGCTTATTGATAATAACAATATATTTCTCACAAATAGCAAACCACTTAAATAAATTACATACTCAGTATGGAATAAAGCACTATGCAACTATTAAAAATACAGAGCAAAATCTACAGAAGTTGATGTGGAACTACCTCCAAGATACATTGTTAAGTAAAAAAAAAAGAAAAATGTAGAATAGAAAATACATTATGCTATCCTTTGTATTTTATTTTTAAATATATATATATATATATACACACACACAGGTGCACACATACACATATAACTTTTCATCATGTAATCTTTCCTTTCTTGTTTTACTAGTACATTTTAGATATATATAGTAATAGCATTCATCATAGAGAATTTGTACCTATACATGATACACCTTGCTTCTTCTTTTTTTTCCTCATTCCCCTCCCCTTATTTTAATTCCATCTGCTTTTTATATATATTCTTTAATATTGCTGGAATATTTGCCATTATAATCATCCATTGAGAAAAATTCTTCTTGTTTTAAAATGTTAGCCTTATAGTTAGTAATCCTAAATCAGCTAATAATTGTTATAATATTAACCCTATATTTAACAATCTTAAAGCAGCTAACAAGTTTTTTCATACTGTAATTTTTGTCCAAATACAGTATTAGTAGCATGTAATAGTGACTCTGAATCCAGTTGAATATAATTTAATAAGGAACCTAACATCAGACTTCAATTTATCTATGTCTAAAGCAGAGATACTATTGTGAAAAGTGATGAACAACATTGTAAGTTCCTGTATTTAAATGATATGCAGAACCATTGAAATGGGGATTCACAAAGCAGCTGACTCTTAGATTTAAGTAAACTGAGTTCAGCAGCAAAAAGCACTAGGTCTCGCTGCACTGGCCTTTGTTATTCATCATTGGATCATTCACATTGAATTGGACTTGACTTATGGTGATCAGTTATGTCTGTTTGGATTACAGGACTTAATTCATTATCAGATCCTCAGGGACTAAGTTTAGCATTAAATATGTTTGCAACAGCAGACAAATACATAATCTATCTGTCGATTCATACTACTGCCTAGTCATTCTGCCCTCACAACTATTTTAATTGAAGAAATAGTAATAAACATACCTGAACATAATGATGGCACTTTACAATTTGCAAAAACCTTTTTACATTTTTTTTTAAATCACATTAGACTGTTTTTGTAACCTTGCAGGGGAGGCAAGACAGATACTGCGTCTGTGTTACAGATGGTCATGGTTAAATCACCTAATCAGGAAGTGTGAGCCAAGATTAAAAGCTGGCTTCCCCTTACTCAATTCATTAAATATACATGTTTTACAGTATTTCTGTGAGAGCTCAGAAAAAAGGTATATTTGCATATAAAATATCAATTTATTTTATGTGTATATAAAATGTGTATGTGTCAACTTCATGATTTCTGGTTTTTCTCAATGAGATTCATAACACATTGTTTCATTTGCAGCTGAACCTACCTTGACAATTATATCTAAATTCACACAGGCAGCCAAAAAGTGTTCTTGTGGTATGGACCATTCATTTTCTAAGTCTCATTTATGACTCATTCCTTGTGTGGGTGTTAAAAAGAGAAATCCAGAGAAGAACAGGAAAAGATTTCATTCCACATTTCAATGTAAATAATAGAAAGAGGCTGAGCTAAATTATAAATAACTGTGAAATAAAATGTCCTTTGGAAAATCCATGGCAGCCCAAGAAATGTCACTACTTGAAACGACAGGTTGCAAAACCTCCTTTCTGTAAAATGAGTGCTTTTTTTATAGTGCACATTACATCAGATTATTTTCCTGAATGGGAGGGGCTTACAAATGTAATAATTAGCTTTATATGCTTCAGTGATTCTAGATGTATTTTTAAAAGATATTTATCATGTCTTAAGAATAGTAACTCAAAACTGAGGTCAATGGTAGGGTGTTTCCCAGCACTGAAAAAAAAAGAGGAAGAAGCGAAAGTCAACCCATCATTTGATCTAATTTTTCCAGCAAGTATGAGGGCATGTTTATTTTATATGTTGACCAGTTCTTATAATGACAGAAAAATATTATTTTATGTTCAAATTATAATCATGACTATTCTTCCACACATACATTAATAAAGCATTAAATAACATCCTGCAGCCCAGAATCTAGAAACTTTGACAATATCTATGCCACTGATGTTATTCTACTGCAGTATTTTTCAGACTCTAATGATGTGAAGTAATTAAGTTTGCTTTCAGACATTATCCAGTGTTTTAGAAAAAATAACCTAATGGGGAAGACAGTGTCTCACAATCCTGTGAACGTGATGAGACTCTTTTCCTCCTCTGACAGACGCACTTGCTGTGGCCGTCCACCCACCTTCCTCTTGGCTCCAGCTTGCAGAGTCATCTTGCTCCTAAAATGGTTTCCGAGCCAGAGATGAAAGGTTTCTGAGCCAGAAAGAAACTCCTCCCTTGTTTTGAATGCATGCCTTTTCAAAATGTGAAGCTCAAGAGCCAACTGTGTTTTAAATTTTTAAAAGTTTCTGTCCATATATATATATATATATATATATATATATATATATATATATATATATATATATCAAGTCATAAGCATGCATTTAAGGATGCCACAGAAGTGATTCAACTGATCATGTAACCCCTTCTTTAGACTGATACTCTGAGAAAGGTGGCGAGACACAGTTGGTGGCAGCAGATTTTTAAGACGGATTTAGCTAACCTAGGCTAAAGGAAAGCTAATTCCCTTCTGTTTAAATTAATAGAGGGTTTACATTGCACTTGGAAATGTTAACCCATCTCTGAGACTAATACTCAGCCAAATATTCACTAAAATATATAGGCAGGTCATTTTTGGTAACTTTTTTCCTGAGTAATACATTGTAGAAAGCAGGACTATTCTAGAGAAATGTTAGTATGCAAAACATAAACAGACAATAGCCTGAAAACATAAATTATCAGAGCCACAATGGCTCTGATAATAGAAATACAAGTATACACAGGTAAAAGACATGCTATTGGACATGCTATTGTTGATGACCAGGTAAACAGGAGATCAGTTAATCTGTAACCTCAGGAGAAGTTGGAAACTTTCCCAAGCATGGAAAGCCAGGCTGCAGCTAAGTACAAAAGAAGACTATGTCACTAGAGCAGGGACTGCTATGGGATTCTGAGGTTGAATTTCTGATGTGCTCCCACTGAGATAGAAAACCTCCCACTCATAGTTCATGGTACTGTAATTGATGTGGTGCTTTGTGGTCACCTGTATTAATTGTGTTACTCACAGAAGTTGAGGTACACAATATGACTATTGCTTTGTAACTTCCCAAGCTCAGTTCTCCTTCTTAGCTGGTAACAAATGAACAGATTTAAATTTGTGGGTGTTTAAAGGTCATGCAATAAGCACTCCACCCACGCCTCCAGGTGGAATCAAGGTGCCTGAGTGATCAGCTCTCCGGAATCTGAAGAGGTTGCTATAGAGATGTTATAGTCTGGCTGCGATGGTCAGAGTTCCTAAGAGAACTGAATTTCAAAGTCCACAGGAAACATCATTACAAAGTACTTTCCTTGGCTATTGCATGTTTACAAGGCAATTAACCCATCTGAATGCACATGGTCAGCTACCTCTGAGAACCCTGGGAGCGAGCAAGACCCCCGAGTGAGAGCCTGGCCAATCAGAAAGCTAGGGAGCTCCTACAGACAGCTCCAAGGGCACTGTCATTGTTCCCATCTGTCACCTTGGGCCTGTGGTTAAGGCAGAGCTAACCCTCAGATTTCAGGTTAAGAGATATTAAGCAATAAGGGAAGGCAGGCATTGTCAGGATTGGAAATAAAGGGGAAGGGAGTTGAGTTGGGGAAACAAGACACTACATTCAGTATTCAGGATGTTTCCAAATCCCAGTTGTGGGGTAGGTTAAGTATCAAACGTCAGACAGGCGAAGCAGACAGAAGCAAGCAGACATGGCATGGTAGCATTTCAGAGGAGTAGCCAGGGATCTTAGTCATGGGCACACGCCAGCTAGCTGATGTGGTTTCTTTCAAAACATCCTTGAGATACTCATTTTCATTCTGATGTCAGAAACACTATTGAAAGCATATCTGGAGCGTCTCTTAATATTTTGTTCATTTAGTTAATGTACAGCTACCCAAGAAAACTCAGCCTCTCTGTTTTGTATGTGCCTCTTTCCATCCCTTTCCCCCACCCCAAGCCAGACTGCCCAGCTCACTCATTCATTTATTCACACACACAAAAAAAAAGTGCTGAATATGAGTATGTCAGATCCAGGGTATGACTTGGCTTCTGTGACTCTGGGTTGTTATGGGAAAGCAAAGCCACTCTTGCCCCTTAATGTTCTATCTTCTGGGAGGACAGTCATTTTCCCAATGTCTACCTCTTTTCTACTCAGTCCATCATGGTAAGGATGCTTCAAGAAAAAAAATTTCTTGGGGGGACAGGAATAGTAGTCCATGAGAGAACTTGCCTACCCTGGATGAGGCCTGGTTTTCATACCAAACAATAATTAAAAGTTACCATAGGCAACTGTTCCCTAGCCAGTGCTTTCCAATAGAACTTCCCGTGATGCTGTACGCGTTCTCTAACCTGTGCCACTCGGTACAGTAGTCACTGGTCATATGTAGTTGTTTTCCACTTGACAAATGGCTAATGTGACCGAGGAACTAATTTTTTTACTTTATTTCATTTTGGTTATTTAAATAAATAGTCTTTGGGTTTCTCATATAAGAGAAACCATATGGTATTTAAGCTATGTGCCTGATCTACTTCACTTAACATTATGGGTTTTTTTTCCTAAAAATCCAAAGTATAGATAAAGTACAAAATAAACAACAGATAATAGGAAACAGGGAGGTAGATCTTGTGCAGATAGAAAGGGGACCAAAAAATAGGCAGTGCAGGGTAGTGGGGGAAAAAAGATGTGAAAAGAATTAAAGGGTTTTGTATCCATGCACCAATTTCCCATGATGAGTGTAGTCATGTGTCATAAACATGAATTTAAGAAAAAGAAAAATGAGAAAAGGAACCTAGAGACAGGGAGAAGGGAGGATCAAGAAGGGGAAAAGGGGGCTGGGGATTTAGCTCAATGGTTCCGGCTCCTGCCTTGCAAGTGCCAGGGTCCAGGTTCAATCCCTGGTAACCACTTGTAGTGCCAGGTGTGGCGACTCATACCACCAGCAATCAGAACCACATACCGCAGTGCTGGGCATAGTGGCTCACACAGGTAATCCCAACCCTCGGGAGGCAGAGGCAGGAGGATTGCTATGAGTTTGAGGATGCTTCAAGAAAAAGTTTAGGGCCAGCCTGAACTACAAAATGAGACCCTGTCTCAAAAACAAACAAAAAAAACAAAAAGAAGGTGGTGGGGAGAAAGAATCAAGATATGTTACAGATATGTACCTACTTCCTAAGATGAACGTGAACATTATGTAGTGCAAACATGTAAACATTTAAACAGCCACATCTGGTTGCTAGCTATCCTACTGGACAGCCCATTTCTAGATCCTTCCTCCATTTTCTTCCAAACTCATTCCTCTTTTCTTTCCAAAGGCCTGACTCAATCAAGGTTCAGCACATAATTCCATCTTCTCTGGAACCTCAGACACTTGTGTGCTCCTCATCTCTTCTCTGGCTCAACTTCACTTTTCCTGTCAGGGAAAGGCTGTGATTTGGGAACTACTTGGAATTCTGGAGCATCTTGTGATAAGCCCAGTACATGCCGTGAGGAAGTGCGAGCCAATGGAGAGATAGGCAGATGCTCTCGCTGGCAGTTAATACTCACCTTGATCATCATTTGGGTTTGTTTCCAATTTTTTTGGCAATTATGAATGAAGCTGCTCTCAACCTTCATGTGCTTTTGTAAACATATGCACTCAGTTCTTTTGGGTAAATACCAGGAATGATACCCATGGTCATGAGGTGGGTGCATGTTTAGCTTTGGTAGACGAAATAATATCTGGTGAATGCCATGTGGTGAAACAAATCATGAATGAATGAGCGATACTTGTGCCAGAACTTTTAAACGTTAACAGATGAATGTATTAATTTAGGGCTTTAAGGGGGACGTATTGCAAATAAAGAACTTTAGATAGGACTGTCAGTGTTCTCATGTGGCTTTGAGAGGTAGGAAGAGAAACATGGCCGGGCGGCCCCTGGGGAGAGGCCGGTCAGAGTTAGTTTGAGATGGGGGCTAATGGGTTTCGTACAGTGGCAGAAGGGGAGGCGCAGACCCCAGACCTTCTGCGGCCACAAAGCGAGCAGTAATGTGCACTTCCACAGATTCTCCAGCCTGTTTCCTAATTGGCTACCTCCACCTGGGAGTCTTTAGTCATAAAACAGCTGCCAAAACATTATCAATTGAGCTATAAGGATAATGTATCAGCAATGTAATCTGCAATTAGTACAGCTGTCTGTCAAGAGGCCCCTGGGGCCTATGATAGATCCAGAGTCCTACCCCTACCTGGCTGCTCCAGCTTTCCCTCCAGCCCCATCCTGACAACTCCGAGCCCTCTTGTTTCCTCTCAAATCCCTCAGTCATTGCTACAATACTGTCAATATTGGCTGGCCTCCCCAGGAGTGCTGCAGTATTTTCAATATGTCAACATGGAATTATGGGAAGGATAAAGTGATTTATTGCTATTATTGATGGTAGTATTAATGGTAGAATTTCAGACATTGGGACAACAGGGAATTGAGGGAAGAGTCACAGGGATGTCCCAGTTACCCAAAATCTCACCTGCTCTGCTTTTGCATGTGGTAGGTTCTGCCGCCAACCCTGTTCTGAAATTCTGGGCTTCACTTTTAAGCTAAGGTTTAAAGCCTTCACCTTGCCCCACACAGCCACATACCCCCAGGACTCCACAGCCACACCATTTTCACCTAATCCTCCAGTCTATGTAAAAATTAGCTTAGAAACTTAGGTGTCCTACCTCACCCTCTCAGTTCTTACAATGCTTGACCTTTAAAAAAGAGAAAAAGAAAGACTATTTTTTTGCAGCAGTTATAGATTCACAGCAAAACTGATAGAAAACTACATGTCTTTCAGCCTCTTGGCCCACACATCAATAGTCCCTCTGATTATAATAACATCAATGCCAGCGTGGTACATTTGTTACAACTGACAGCCCTACACTGACCTGTAATTGCCCAAAAGCCATAGTTTGCATTGGGATCTATTTTTGGTGTTACATGTTCTAGGATGTTAGACAAATGATGACATATATCCTCCATTTGTTTTATACACCAGTTTCACTTCATACAGAGTAATTTCATTCCCCTAGAAATTCTTCATGTTATGCTTATTCACTCCTCCCTACTATCCAACCGTTGGCAACCACATACCTTTTTACTATTTCTGTAGTTTTGCTTTTTTCAGACAAGAATGTAGTTGAAATTATATGGGGAAGTAGTCTTTTGGGTTTAACTTCTCTTGTTTAGTAATATAGGTTATTGTGGAGACATAAGTTTTGAGTTCTTTGTTTAAATACCAAAGAACACAGTTACCTCAGCATATGGTTTATGTTCAGTTTTGCAAGAAACTGCTCAGTTATGTTCAAAAGTGGTGTGCTACTACTGTGCATTCCCATGACCACTGAGTGAAAGTTCCTGTTGTCCCTCATCTTTATTAGCATTCAGAGTTGCCAATGTTCCAAACCTTGCCTGTTCGCATAGGTGAGGTTATATCTCGTTACTGCTTTGATTTTTATTTCCCTATGACATACAACATGGAATACTTTTCCATATCAAATAAGATTTGCCATCTGAGGTGAAAGACCCCTACTCTGACAACTATAGCACTCTGAAAAAGGAGATAGACGATTATATCAAAAATGGAAAGACATACCTTGCTCCTGGGTAGGAAAAACCAATATTGTCAAAATGGCTATACTCCCAAAACTACTCTACACATTCAACACAATGCCGATTCAAATCCCAACAGCATATTTCACAGATCTAGAGAAAAAAATTCAAACTTTCATCTGGAACCACAAAAGACCTAGAATAGCCAAAGCAATTCTAAGCAACAGGGACATGGTGGGGGGTATCACAACTCCAAACCTGAAACTATACTATAAAGCCACTGTGATAAAAACCTCGTGGTACTGGCAAAGTAACAGACCCGAGGATCAATGGAGTAGACTAGAAGATCCAGAAACTGCTCCAGATACACTGAGCCACCTCATCTTTGACAAAGGAGCCAAAAATCCTCAATGGAGGAAAGACAGCCTCTTTAACAAATGGTGCTGGAAAAACTGGGTTTTAACTTGCCAAAGGCTAAAACTAGATCTAACTCTTTCACCGTGTACCAAGCTAAAATCAAAGTGGATAAGAGACCTAAATATTAAAACAGACACTCTAGACCTACTGCAAAACAGGTTAGGTAAAACTCTTGAAGACACTGGCTTAGGGAAAGACTTCATGAACAAAACTTCTATAGCACAGGAATTGGCTGAAGAAATCAACAAATGGGACCTCATTCTTTTAAAAAGCTTCTGCACAGCAAAGGAAACCACCAACAGTGCAAATAGGCAACCAACAATGTGGAAAAAAATCTTTACCAGCTGCTCCTCAGACAAAGGGCTACTATCTAGAATATATAAAGAGCTCAAAAAAATCAGCCCACCCAAATTTAATGACCCAATTCAAAAATGGGCATCTGAAATGAACTGATATTTTTCAGAGGAAGAAGTAAGAGCAGCTAAGAAGCATATGAAGAAATGCTCAACATCTTTAGTCACTCGAGT
>PVIR01009930.1:0-51577 GCA_004026965.1 Petromus typicus
GCTGTTGACTATATCATGGAATTTATGAAATCTTGTTCTGAAAAACAAAACCACTTTCTGGATATACCTTCTCAGTAAATGGCGAAGACAAAGAGTTCTAAGTGGAAGTATTGTAAGTTGGGAACTATTGGATACCTGCACGCAAGACTGCCTCTTGATGTTCTTTTTTTCTCTTTTTCAAAAATAAGGAAAGCTGTGAGTCAAACATCTCTACATGGTAGCAGAAGGTTCACATTAGGAGGCAACTGTCCCTCTGGTATCTTCCGCATTCACTCTGGCTGATGATTATCTCCTCACCAAATTCATCTCTTCTCCCTCAGCTTTTCTGCCAGGAAGTCTAATCCTGGAGGCTGAAATTGATTGCCCTTGGAAGGGAGAAATGAGACAACTACAACAAAAAGGCCAATTTTTAGCTTTGAATTCAAACCAATGGCTTTAAAATCTAAAAAAATCTATAAAAGGGGTCTTATTAAGTGTTTCCAACAAGCAAATGTTCATGTGAATGAATAAAACATTTTATTTTGGTCGTAAGTCATTAAACAACCAAATTTGATGGTTATCAAGAGTATGAGGGTGAGATGCTGATTATAAGTATAGTGGTGGGATTTCATCCAAAGCATCAGTTGTAGAAGAGAAAGAACACAATTCAAGAGTACAGATTTAGTCATTCTTTATTGGCCTCCATCCTTTGGGGAGAACACCAACAAATACAAGCTTCCAGAAAAGTGTGAGCAAATCCACAGAGCAGAATATTTTTCCTTGCTTCTTCAATAAAATCAATAAAGATTATGTAATTGTTAGGAAATAAAAGCTAGCAGAGTGCCTCTCAGGAGAGCACCAAATCCAACTCTACCAAACCAAACCAAAAGCTTGAGGACAGGATGAGATATGACTTTAAAGAAACCCAGGATTGGAGCAAGTTGTCCTTTGAAGCTGGAACTTTGATAGGAGTGACAGCAGACTTGGGGTCCTCAGAGATGGCAGCTTAGCAAGAAGGCTAAGTGAACAGGCTATGGTTCCACCAATCACAGATACTCAGGTGTCAGTAGGTCCAGCCTGCCACTCTCCCTCAGCACCAGGTTTGTGGCCTTTCTTGGTAACCATGTCACCTGGAGAAGAAGGAAGCAGTGGGGATGTTCTTTAGGAGAGGAGACACTCAGGAAAACTAGCTACCCTAATGCTTTCAATTGACAAGACTGAGCATAAACAAATATCCTTTGGTCAAAAGAACTTCAAAAACAGGAGATGTGGAAATGATGGAAGTAGAGTTTTTCTTTTCTTTCTTTTTTTTTTTTAACTTGACTCATATTGTACACTTTTCTCGCCTGTCACAGATTTATGCTTTTCATATTTTTGTTTTTTTCTCACCATCTACCTATTTGATTTAAAAAATTAATTTTTATTAATAAATATTTGCAATGCATAACAACTGCATTCACTGTGAGGAGTTGACACATATCTGCATGTTTGGTTTTCAAAGACTTATTAGAAGAAAAAAAATTCCATTGATTCTCTGACTGACAGTGTATTTTTAAATTTTTAAAATTGTGAACTATATGAGTTATACAAAATGGCACATGTAATGTATAATTACAGTTCAAGGAACAATCATGAAGAAAATGTCCATGTAATAAACATAAGAGTGCCAATTCTTTAGACTTGTATGTCCATTCATGTTGACTCTACTCTGGACCTGCGAAGATCCAGACCTGATGGAGAACTGGGAATCCCTCTACTCGACGGATCTGTCTTGGTTGCCATCCTTTTGTGGCTCTGTCTGGGCACATCTCCAGATTTCTCTGCTCCCCTGTGCCTCGGGGGCTCTTGGGATTGGGTACCCAGTTTAGATCTACTTATTCCTATGCTGGCCTGGTTGACTCCCAGGATTTCTAGCCTGAAGCCAGAGAGAGAGTCTTCTCTCCATTGTTTAGTTTGATTTCAGCCCTTGATGATCTGGCCAAGAAGACACTCTCCTGGCCTCTTCAGATAGAGGTGGAGCCTAGGTAGTTAGACTCAGTTTTCAAAACCCCAATTTTAAGGATGAGGAAACTGAGGAAGCTAAGAAATAGGTTCCAGGTTGCTCAGTTCTTAACAAAGTTGGACTAGTCAGACTACCTTTCTGACTGGGCTGAACCACTGTGGGATTCTGGTCCTGAAGCACCTGGGGGCTGCTGTCTCTCAGACACTGGTTCTCTGGATCATATGTTGCCTGATATCAGGGTTCAGCTTTATACTACCAGAGCTGCACACTGAGCCCAGGACAGTGCCTGTGCCTGGGGATCTGTGATCAGCGAACTTGAGGGTGCATTTAAGAAGCCAGTATCTTCTCTGGAACAACAGTTTAAGAGTTGTACAGAAGGCCAAACAGTTCCTTTCACGAGCTGAAAGCTTCACCCATTTTACCCTTCAGCTGGGCTGCCTGTGCCTGTTCTAAACACACCGGCGCAGGGTGTCCCTGTTCACCCATCTGCCTCTTTCCACTGTGTCCTCCCTACACAGGCTTCCTCCTCTGAGTCACCTTCTGTGACTTTGCTCATCTGTTTTCCACCTGGAATACTCTGCTTCATTCACTGGAAAAGTTATATTTTAAATTCTCATTTCAAAGGCTTATTAAAGAACAGAAAATACAGACAAGTACAAAAGACTTTCACATATTCATAACAGTATCCATCTAAAGTTAACCTTTGTTCGTGTAATGATACACAACCTTCCAGATGTCTTTGTGTTGCACACACACAGACACACTTATAAAATCAAACCACACCATATGTATTTCTTTATCATGTTTTTTGTACTTAATATATTGTGACTGTCTTCCTATGTTATTAAAAGCATTTCTACGCAATCATGCTTTTCATATATGCATAAGACTCTTCTTATGTACACAATTTATTAACCTCTCTTTTTTTGAGATTTAGATTATTTTTAAGTTTTTATCTTAAAAGATAGAACTGCAACAAGCCTTACACCTAAATTACATACTCATCCTTATTTATCTCCTTAAGACAAATTTCCAAAAGAATCATATTATATATAATATATATATAATATATTATATATAATATATATATAAATATATATTATATATAATATATATAAAGAATTATATTCTTTTTTTTCTGAATTTTCCTTCCATCTGTGGATTCAACCAAGTGTGAATGCAAAACATTTGGAAAAAGTTGTGTCTGTGTTGAATGTGTGCAGACATTGTTTTTGTCATTATTCTCTAAACAATACACTATGACAGTTATTTATATAGCACTTGGATGGTTTCAGGTGTTGTAAGTATTTTAGACAGAGCTTAATGTATACAAGAAGAAGGAGGCAGGTTCGAAGAAACTTCTGTGCCATGTTATGCAAGATACTTGAGCATGTGCCAATTTTGACCACGAAAACCTGTGGTTATGTGGAGACAGGTACATTGTCCACAGCTCACTCTTTCTATGTGCATCATCAATCGTATTTCTCCAGAGAGCTTGTCCTGATGTTGAAGGTGGATGAGCACACCTTGTCCCATACGTGGGAGGGACACAAGATCTTGCTATTTTAGTGCACTTATAGTTTTAATTTTTGAGCTCCACCTTGTCTCTCTATCTTTCTTTGGTAACTGGTAACACTGGCTCTACTCTATGTCTTGTAAATTTGTCTTTGTTCTTTTCTAGATTTCTTACTTAGTTCATTCCCTTCATATTGAAAGCTTTGTCTTTTCCTCACAGAAGTGACTCACACTCATTTTTCATGGTCTAGCTTATGTTCTCCATGGCATTTATAAAGACCCTCTATGGGGCAATCTTATATTTATTTTACTTTTAGGATTTCTCTTTCAGACTCACTTTTCTGCTTGACATTGGATAATCTCTTTCTCATCTTGATAGAAAGCTCCTTCAGGGACAGGTCATGTATTACATATTTAAACTGAGTTATTCAACATCATTCAGAAAAGTGGCATCAGGATACTTAGGGTTTTACCGTTTAAGCAGACCTCATGAGACACTGATTTTCCCTGTTCCCTTCCCATGCAGTATAAGGCTGACTGCCTGAGGTTTCCAGAGCCTTTCAATATCCTCTGGTTCAGATGACTCTTTGACTTTGCTATGGTTTGGATGTGGTTTGAGTGTTTTGATCAAAGATTTGTGTATTGGAAGTTGGTCCCCAGTGTGTTGACAATAAGAGATGGTAGGACCTTTAAGAAGTGAGGCTGAGGCCAGGGATTTAGCTCAGTGGTTCCAGCGCCTGCCTTGCAAATGCAAGGACTGGGTTTGATTCTGGTAACTGCACACAACAATGACAGGCATAGATACTTACACCCACCAGCAATCAGCACCACATAACATAGTGCTGGCTCAAGCTATAATCCCAGCACTTGGGTGCCAGAGGCAGGAGGATTGCTATGAGTTCAAATCTGAGCTCAGGGCCAGCCAGCCTGAACTACAAAAGTGAGACCCTGTCTCAAAAAAAAATAAAAAAGAAGTGAAGCTGAATACATTCTGATGGAGTCACTGGAAGCAATGCCTTCAAAAAGGATCAAGATAGCTCTGTGTGACCCAGAGGGCCTGGCTTTCTGTCTCACCATATGATCTCTCCTCTTACATATGCTCCCGTTGTTGCCGTGTATGGAGCACTGGCCAGAGAGGGTGCTGTGTTCTTTGGACATTCAGCTTCCTAAATGATGAGCCAAATACACTTCTTTTCTTTATAGGCCACCTGGCCTCCAGCACTTAATTATAGTTAACAGAAAATTAATAATGTGGCCCTTGATACTATTTTATCCTCTAGCATCTTTTACCGCCTGACTTTTCTACTGTTAGAACATTTGTGTTTCCTTAAAGCATTCACTCATCCATTTACTCATTAAATGTGCATGGTGACATGCACAATGTGGTGTCAGTGGTACATGTATTCCCTGGCTTGTGAGGACTGCAGTTATGTTTGTTAGGTTCTCTGGGGGACAGAAGCTACAGAATATACATGAATAATTATGTGTTGGCTTGTATTAGGTAAGTTTACCAGATCAAAGCAACAGGATCCACAATGGCCATCTGGTTGCTGGAGAGCCAGAGAATCCAGTAGCTTCTCAGCCCAAGAATAATGAAGTCAAAACAGTAGGGATCCTGGATGCAGCACCTGTCCAAGGTGCAAGGCTTGGATGCTCCTTGGAAGGTCCCCTGGGCAAATCTGCTTCGGGAGGCTGAGGAAACTGGAGACCTGGCAACTGACCAAGGTGGAGAGGAGGCACCTGCTCCAGTAGACTGACACTCTTCCAAATGGGCACACTTCCTTCCCTTCTCCCTTCTTATTCCAGCTAGAGCACAAGCCTTTTTGTTGGTACCAGCACTCTGGGGTGGGCCTTTGCCTTCAGAGAAAGCCTTTGGCCTTTGTCATCCACAGACACGTCCATGACTGCACTTTACTAATCTAGTAAATATTTCTTAATCCACTCAAGTTGTCATGTGATGAATAGGCCACAGTGGTCTGTTGGAGATGATAGATAGCTGTGGCAGGGAGCAGAGGGGGGAGAAGGATGGATAGTGCTTCCCACCCAGCTTCCCCAGCCTGAAACTCAAAAGACATTTTTTCCCCCCCGCATTTGAAATAATGTAATACTCTCCCTTTCCAGCAACTCTCTTTGCTTAACTCTATGATATCACACTCTCTTGATCTCCTTTCTATTTTTATATTCATTTACTGTTTCCTTTGCTGTATCTTCCCTTTGTATTTGATTTTCAGCTTTTTTCCTTTTCTTACCCTTTTCCCTTTATTTCCTACTTTGCCCTCCTTTTTTCTCTACTTTTCCAGTTCTCATTTATCCTCTTCCAGTTTCTTTCTCCCATCTCCTCTTTTTTGCCCTAGCCCATCTCCTTTCTCTTCTTTTTCTTTATCTTCGCTGACAAATACCTTCCACACTGCAGCTGAATTTACTCCAGTGTATATATACATATCCTGTCCAGAACTTTCTCTGAGCTCCAAAGCTGTACCCAGCCTTTACTCTTCAGATCATACTTCCGGTCATGCCTCAGACCTCACACTCAACAGAGCCAGGACCAGACCCTTGAACTTATTCCCATCCTGCCCTCTTCCATGGACCTTTAATAGCTGTCTAAATATTCCAGTTACCAGTAAAATATTATTCTATATATCTCTTTCTTTTAACCTTTGAATTCTTTATACCAAGAAGTCTTAGTTGGATCAACTAAATAAAAACTTCATTACCTTTGTTAGTCATCACTGTTGTAATCTACGTGACAAGCTTTTCTCAGAGATGCTGCGGTCTCTTAAGTGGTCTTCCGATTTCCACTCTGCTGCCTCTCTTATCACCCTCCACATGGCACATTCACTACTGCCCAAGTGCATGCCCAAGCTTGGCACCAAGCAGCCTCTCATTTGCTGCCCACTGCCTCAGCACAGTGATTCCCCATCCTGTACTGATCTTCAAAGCCTAGGCTGACTCTTGCCTTCTCTCCAAAGCTGGGTGCATCATGTCCTGTCCTGACAAAAACCTCTTCCCAGGGGTCCGGTGTCTTTAACCGATCTGTGACCATGAGCTGTTTCCCAATCTCCATATCAGGGAGAAAAGGACATTATTTTCCAGAAGTGTTTCAGACCTAGGCTTTAGACAGAGACACTGTCCTAATAGACTATCATGGCATCTTATTCTGTTTTTCTTGAACATTCAGTGAGTTTGATATTAGGTGTTCAATCCTGTAGCTCCTTCTTGGAAGCCTCCCCTTCCTCCGCAGGGACTGTGGTCTTCTATCCCTGACTCCCAGCACTGGGGGGTAGGAGGGCTTGGTTAAATGGTCGAGTGGTGGATCTGTTTCATCTTGCGTCATTTTCTCACCCTTCTTCATTAGCGCCACCCAGAAAACATGAGGACCAGAGCTGCTGGGGCTTGTGCATCCTGAAGGGGGAGCGGTATCACGGAGGCTTGAGACCTGTACAGAAGCTCAGATTCACCTTAACTCTTCAAGAGTTGGGTTTGTTCCTTTTGTAGATTAATTTATCTGCTGGGAGTTTTGAAACAGAATATACCCTTAGGGACAATAATTATCTACTAATTAACTTTGTTAATTAATGGTGAATGGGCATTTGGCCATGATGTGAAATTGCAAGCCTGCCTGTGATTGTGTCTGGGTGGTCGGATCTGCTTTCAGGGAGATCTGCTGACTTACTTCTGGCTGTGATTATGAACTCCATCCAGCAGAGTCAAATGTGGGGAGAATGTCCCTTTTCTGGAGTGACCAGGCTCACAGGTCTCCTCCGCCAGGGAGTGATAGCCATGAAAGTCACCTCTCTAACCTCCTTCCCTTCCTGGCTCTCTCTAGGGTCCTAACTTGGGCTGAATGATCTCTACATATTTGTGTAAAAGTCAAGAATGTTAAAAATGATCTAAAGCTTACTAGCAAGGCTACAAGGGTATGTATTCTCAGTGTCACGCTAGCACAGAGCTTCTCAAAGCAGTGACTGAGGAGTCAAGAAAAATCACAAAACACTTCAGGGGGACTGGGAGGTTAAAACTGCCTTCACAGTAAGAGGAAGATGTTACTTGTATTTTTCATGGTGTTGACATTTGGTCAGTGATGCGAAACCAGTAAGGGGCAAAACTGCCTGTACCTTAGCTCACATCAAGGCAGTGTACCAGACAAGTTAGTTATCATATCTTTCCTGCTACAGACTCGCAGTGGAAAATAGAAGACTGTTTCACTGACAAAATCAAAGGTGATGCTGATCATCTTTTCAATATTGTATTGTGAAATATGCCAGTATTTGGAAGGTCTGAACAATTCAGTGAACCAATTTTTTTCCCAAATACCAATCACAAGAAAATTGTGTATAGGTAAGAGGTAGCTGAAAGTGCAAAATAGACCAGGGAACTTCACTGTCACAGAGTACAAAAATTTCAGTGATATGGTTTCAAGTTTCCTATCGCCACTCAAAAACTATCATTGTAGAAACTACCAGTGGACCAGCTTTAAAGACATTAATGGAAACAGTATACAATTACAAGTGAAAGCTATAGAAATACCCCTCTATGCATTTTTGATATATTGTGTGGTTTGTTTTTCTTCATATACTTAAACTGCAAAAATATTGTAGTAGCTTGAGAGTGGAAGCAAATGTGACGATCCATTTCTTTTATTAAGCCAGATGTTAAAGAGATACACAAAGATGAAAAGGTTTGCAACTTTTTTCATTGCATATTATTTTTTTGGAAAACACAGTTAATTTTCTTTAAAGCATATTATGTACATTAATATATAATGGGCTTATTGTTTTTAAAATAAAAACTAAAATGTTTCTTTGTTCTGATTTTTATTACAGCAAATACTGGTAAGAGTCATATCAGCAAAGCTGTTTGGTACTTTTGACATACTTAACATTTTCTAAAAGGGTAAAAGATCACAAGATCAAACATGTAAATAGCGATGCTGGAGCCTTTTCTAATGAGTCAGTTTAATAGTACATTTTACATACACATTGTGATCACATTCAGCATTAAAAATCTGTACCTGTACTAGAGTATTACTCAGCCATAAAGACGGATAAACTTGAGTCATTTGTACTCTAAAGAGTCAGTTTAAGAATGATCTTGTTCTCTAGGAGGAGAGCTGAGTTTGGACACCTGACTAAGGCTCAGGCAGCTTCCATTTCTCTAAGGCAATGACAATGTAATATTTTTTCCTATCAATTTGAAAATATAATCCTAAAAGTTACTTGGGAGGAATGAACTGGTTTTTTGTTCTAGTTTAGCAGTCTGATTTCAACGTTTCATTATATATTTTTGAACTGAGTTCAAAAGCCCTCTTTTTCATGTTCTTTTGCACTTCGCTTCATTTTAACAATTTTTATCTGTTTATTAAATATCAGTTGTTAACTATATATTTTATTGTACTATCCCATTTAATTCTCTCAACAACTCTAGGAAGTAAGCACGATGGTTCACTTTCAATAGATGAGGCAATGGAGGCTCAGGAATGTTGAATAACTCCTCTAACTTTGCTGGGGAAAATTCTTTGAATTTAGATCTATTTGACTTCAAAGAGCTCTGCTCCTTACTCTGTTTTCTAAACTTTCCATCCAAATTATCCCATGGGCAGAGGAGAATGAGTCAATTCATCCCCAGGGAGGCTTGAGGGCTACTGCCCAGATTAGTTATCACCATACAGAATTTCTTCCAAATTATTACCTGTATCTTTAAAATCAGTATCAATGTGGCATTCTACTTCATACTACTTTTTCATAGGTAGCTCCTCTGCTCAGTATCTCAGAGCAGGATACAGGCTTCTGAAATATTTGAATCATCACTGAGCGTTTCCCAGCACCTCTGTCACAGGCCACAGGCCTTGGGAGTGTGCCATTTCTCTTTGAGAAGTGTGCTTTTCACCTAGCAGCCTGCCTCGAACGATGAAATTGAGTAGCAGGGTTTGCCTGGTTGTTAGTATGCTCCACTGCAAAAAGGATATGACACATTTTGGGCTTAACCTGTCACTTTTTTTGACATTCCCAAACACTTCACTGGTCCTACAGTTAATTTGTCAACTGGATCTTCTTCAAGACTGTCAGGCACAACCCAATGAGAAGAGATAGCATCGATTTGGGGCTTTCGAGGCTTGATGTTTAAATGTTCCTTGAACACAGACACATTTCCTTTCCCACCTCTGTTGCTTACTTACATCAAAGCTGGCTTAGGGGGTTCAGAGGGTAAGGATTTTACCCGGACACACTGCTGGGACATGATACAGTCTCTACCATCTCAGACCTTCATTTGCTCTGAATCTTTCTCTGTCGTGTCAGCACACAGTTAGCATTTTGCAGTTCTGGTCTTCAAGGAAGTAGATAAATGAGACCCTGGCTAGAACCATGAGCTCCTTGGGTTGGAGAGCAGTTGTAGGAGGGGGGCTCCCTAATGTGTTCAGACTGGGTCACTGTCATATCTCTGTGAGCAGAGGATATACTTTGGCCTGAAAGAATTTGCATCCTTTCAAGATCACCCGTGGCTGGGGGCAGCTACCAGGCTGCGTCTCCCTTTCTCCTGGTGGCGCCTCAGGCCACATCCCTGACATGTTCTTGCCTCCAACTTCTTTCAGTGGTTGAGTTCCTGGGGCCTGTTCAGCCAGCGTGTGTGCAGAGGAGGTGACATTGGGGACAATTCTCTATCATCAGGGGACAGGACCTGACCAGAAAATCCCCCTACACTTCTAGTTTTTCTAGAAGATGGCCCAGATGGCCGCAGAGGACAGTGTGACTGCTCAGGGGCCCATGAGGCATGAGTTCTGAGTGCCCTTACCAGTGGCGTTGGTAATTCTCTTCACGTTGGCCTCCCCACCTTCTCTGCCTCATTCTGTCTGGCCTCTGCCTCTTGGGATCACTTCTAGCATTACACCTACGTCCAAAGTCTCAGGCTCTGTCCTTTGAAGAGCACAAGTGGAGACACTGCTTGAGCAGGTTGCTGCTCTTCTCTGGTCTTGCTACTTAACCTCAACTGTGGGAGGACTGTTGGTTGCTGGCCATTTTTCTGGCTCTGAAACTCCACAGGCTCTATCTGAACATTCCCTTCCTCCTGGGAGAATCTCTCGTTCCTCAGTCATTTATAAGTCAAACTTTTGACATTTCTCTGGCAGGCCTTACATTTCTGATGAGCCTCCTTATATTCCTGGGTATTGTGAAAGGCTCAAGGTACCATTCTGTCCTCTTCTCTGGGGAGGACCCCCATTGCTTCTCATTACTGAAACAAAAGGGAGGTGGCATTTAAAGTTTGGGCTTCAGTACCAAGACCATGATGCCTGTGGTGGGGCTCACAGCACTTATTTCATGACAGTTTTTATTCTGATTGTTTTTTAAAGTTTATCTGGTCTTCATTTGTTTTCCCCCAGATGTAGGCTGTCTATCTAGAAAAGGCTGATGGCTGAATGGGTGGTTTAGGATGGGAAGTGGCTTAGGGTGACAACCTTGTATTTCTTTGTGCTGTGCACCCAGAGTCCATACTGTGGGGAACATCACATAATCATTTCAGGATCATCTGCTGTAGGATGGGGCAAAAAAGGTGGGGGTTATAGAGAGTCACTTATCTTTGTTTATGATGCTGGGGATCAAATTCAGTACATTTTACCTAAATTCTCACAGTGACTTGTAAAGTAATAATTTCATTCCCTTTGATTTGTGGGATAAATGAGGCATATTCTGTCAATTCCAGTATCTTGTTATTTTTACTCATAACTATTTAAAAATATTTCTTAAAGAAATGAATACATCTGATTTAAAGGTTAAGAGTGTGTCTCAGGTAGCATAAATAGCTGAGAACTACATCATTGTATGGCCACGTTTGAGCCTGGCCCTTCCTCACAGGGACTTTCTATAAGTCTCTGCCTTTCCAGTTGTTTTTTCCATTGTTCTATATAGTAGGATCGTTTCTGCATTTACAGTTTGGTTCATATCTCTGCTAATCTTACTATATCCCTTTTGCTACTTATTTTTCTAACTTCTTGCTAGCCCACGTTGACTCAACACAAATATACATATGTGTACACATGCCCAAGCGTGTGCACACATGCAGATCACATTACATTTATAATTGTAGAGGACTCAGTGTCCTGAGAACTGCTTTAGTTCAGCTTCTTCTTCTAAGTCAACTCCCACCCCCACACACACCTTATTATTTTCACTTGCAGGCTGGGTCAGCATTGGGCCCTCACAGTTCTGCTTCTCTGGAGCTCTCAGCCAGTTTGCAAAGTCAAGAGGAAGAAAATGAACAATGATGACAATGTCCATGGAGAGAACCACCTTGCCCTTACCAGAGCCCTCATTGCCATTGTCTCCTTGGCTTTTGTGTGACTGAGAGCCTTGATCCCCAGAGCTGCACTCAGTACTCTTCTCATCCCAGTGATATTTGGTCCTGTGTCTGTGTTGTTACACCCTCCACGGGGTCACCAAAGGAAGTGAAATTGATGGGTCCCTGGTCTTCCTCACAGGACGGTGAGCTCCTCAGAACAGCTTGTTCAATCCTGTTCCCTTCACATCTGCCTGCCTAGCAGAGCCCTGTTTTCAGCCTAGGCTGCTGAGTCTCAGAATCTCATTTGTAGTTCTTTTGTCTCCCAGTCTTGGTTTTTTTTCCACTGCAGAGGTATATTATCAACATCCTTTA
This sequence comes from Petromus typicus, assembly GCA_004026965.1. Classification (NCBI taxonomy): domain Eukaryota; kingdom Metazoa; phylum Chordata; class Mammalia; order Rodentia; family Petromuridae; genus Petromus; species Petromus typicus. The sequence continues at coordinate 12,140 of PVIR01009930.1, forward strand.
AAAAAAGAGTGACTCTGCCTTGCTGTCTGCTGCCACTTTCAATGGTTCCCAGGCGCCTTGGCTAATGGCGCGTGGAGGTTCAGCACATGTTTTCAAATCCAAGAATTACAGCCTCTGACAACGACATTCTTCCAATATCCATCAGTGGTCACCTGGCTGGTCCCTCTTGGGTGTTCTAATGAGCAGTACTTAGCTCTCCCAAATAAAGCATTCCCATATCACAATTGCCTTTTAATTAAGCTATCATGGTCTCTGGAGTTTAATGATCCTAATCTCCCCATAAAGAAGGAATAAGACAACAGTATTCACCAGGTGGTGTTTCTGGGTTTACAAAGACCTGTTAATTTAAATGAGCCCAATTGCTTTGAAGAAGAAATGGGGGTCGGTAATGTGGCTCATTTGGTTAGCTATTCCATACACGTCTTAGGGTGATTTTCCCAATTTCTGACCAATTCACCATGGTGTTTATATGCACAGCACTTGAAACAAGATTGCATGGGTCCAACTCCACTTTGTGACTTGCTTCTTCTGTGATGAAGGCAAGGGAGTTACCCTTCCTGTGTCTTATTTTCCTCAGACACTCTCTTTTTTCTATTTAGAATACTCTTGTGGGGCAGGGGAGTTAGCTCAGTGGTTCCGGCGCCTGTCTTGCAAGTGCAAGGACCTGGGTTCGATCCCCGGTAACCACATACTATACTGGGCATGGAGATTCACCCCAGTAGCAATCAGCACCACATACCACAGTGCCGGGCATGGTGTCTCACTCCTGTAATCCCAGAACTTGGAAGGCAGAGGCAGGCGGATTGCTGTGATGTGAGTTTGAGGCTGAGCTCGGGGCCAGCCTGAACCACAAAAGCGAGACCGTGTCTCAAAAAAACCTAAAAAAAAAAAAAAAAAAGAATACTCCTGTGATCCCCTGATGGTTTAATGTAAAGTTTAAACTACTTAGTATGGTGCATAAGGCATTCCTGATGTTGTTTCTTGTTCATTTCTTAACAAAAATAAATTTATTGATATAATTTACATTCACATAATGATCACATTCATCAAAGGAAATTCACATGCCTACATGAAATATTTTGATTCCTTCTTTTTTCCCCATTTTTCTCCCCTCCTTTCATCCCCTCTTCCCCTCTTTACATACCATCTCCTCATGGACAACATGACATTCTCAGACCAATGGCAATGTGTATTCTCATCGGTACTTCTGTTTTGTGGTTGGAGTCTACACCTTAATTGGGGGCAAAACCACCAACAGTGCAAAAAGGTAACCAACAATGTGGGAAAAAATTTTTACCAGCTCTTCCTCAGACAAAAGGCTACTATCTAGAATATATAAAGAGCTGAAAAAATCAGCCCACCCAAATTTTATGACCCAATTCAAAAATGGGCATCTGAAATGAACAGATATTTTTCAGAGGAAGAAGTAAGAGCAGCTAAGAAGCATATGAAGAAATGCTCAACATCATTAGTCATTCGAGAGATGCATATGAAAACAACACTGAGATTTCATCTCACTCCACATAGAATGGCTGCCATTTCAGATTCAGCCAACGGCAAATGTTGGCAAGGCTATGGAGAAGGAACCCTTCTACATTGTTGGTGGGACTGTAGACTCGTACAACCCCTGTGGAGATCAGTTTGGAGATTCCTCAAAAAGCTAGGATTGGAGGTCCCATTTGACCTGGCCATTGCCCTGCTAGGTAAATACATAAAAGAATTAAAAGACTCATATCACAGTGACATATGTGCACCCATGTTTATAGCAGCCCAATTTGTGATTGCTGCATCTTGGAAACAACCCAAGTGTCCATCAACTGGAGACTGGATAAAAAAACTGTGGTTCTTCTACAGAATGGAGTATTACTCTGCCATTAAAAATGATAATTTTGAATCATTTCTACTTAAATGGACATACCTTGAGGATATCCTCATAAGTGAAATAAATAGGACACAGATAGGTACATATCACATCTTTTCTCTGGTATGAGAAAATAAAGATGTAAATGAGTCCTAGAATTGTACATTATATATTGTGAAATAGAAAATGCTCAATGTAAAATAGGGTGAAGGGGGAAAAATGTTGAGATTGTAACAAAAAGTAAGGAAACAAATTTTATGTGTATGGGGGGTGGTAGGGTGGGTAGGGCTATAGGAAAAAATGAGAATTAAATTGTGTCTTATACTGGTACAAATCCCCATTATGGAGTGCAATCATGATGCATTTATGTAATGTACCAATAAAGATTTAAAAAAAAATAAAGAATAATATGAAGCTATTGTGAGCATCTTTACACCAAAACAGAAATTTTAGATTATTAAAGGAGATAGAATTCTAGATCCCCAAACCTGGAAATTCAGGTATGAGTACAGCTTCTTGAATTGTAATTAAAGCACTTCACGTTGATATTAACTATTTCTAGGCTATATCACCAAATGATAAAATTAAATCTATTTTTATTTCTCTCTGTTTAAAAATTCTTGCTTAAAATTTCCACTTGACATAGAAAGTGCTGTCATTTAGGCTGCCAACTTCATTTTTTACTATAAGATGACATAATGAAGAGAAAACTGTTAGTTAAATAATTAGACATTTATTTACAAAGTGGCAATTTTTGGTTTTGACCTCATAACCATACATCCGGATGGGAAAACAGAACAAATCATGTTAGTAAATAGCACATCGTAAACAAACAGCTAAATACCAATTTTCATATGATATTAATGTTACAGAGGAAATTAAAACAGGACTGAGAATTACAGACAGAGAAGCCATAAGGTGTGTGTGGTTACTGAACACACGAAATGTTCCTAGTGTGAATGTGGAGGTAAATTTGATGTCATTTTAATTGAATTTAATTTTAAATGGCACATGTGTCTAAGGACTATCATATGACATACTGCAGCTCTATATGATTTCAGTCTTTAGGAAATTTGTTAGGTCTTGCTTTGTGGCTCACACCACAGCCAATTCTTAAAAGTAGTAAAATCTACCAGGTTTCAGGTGCTGTGTCTTATATGTTGTTACCATAAGGCCAGGTTCTTTGTGATCTATTTGTAGAAGTCTGCTTTTATCTCTATTAACAATGTATACCAGACTCTTCCATTATAGTTAGAAATATGCTTATTTTTTATATTTTAAGTCTATGTTATATGTGTCCAAATTTAGAACTGTGTAATTTCTGGTGAATCAATTTTGTTTTTCAGTATGAAGTAAATATCTTTGGGTCAGGGATTTAGCTCAATGGTTCTGGCACCTGCCTTGCAAGTGCAAGGACCTGGGTTTGATCCCCAGTAACCGCATACAACAATACTGGGCGTGGAGACTCACACCCACCAGCAATCGGAACCACATACCACAGTGCTGGGTATGGCTCAGGCCTATAATCTCAGCACTTGGGAGGCAGAGGCAGGAGGATTGCTGTGAGTTTAAGGAAGAGCTCAGGGCCAACCTGAGCTACAAAAAAAGCAAGACCTTGTCTCAAAACAAAAGAAAACAAAACAAAACAAAAAACAGTAAATATCTTCATTTCTAGAAATGCTTTCTTTTGTCATAAATTGTGCTTTAACAATTATTAATCCTGATACAACTGTTCTATCTAATTCTTGTTTACATAGATATCTTTCTTTTTACATTTTTAATCTTTGTGTAGCTTTACATTTTCTTTTTTAAAAAAATCTTTTAGCTTTACATTTTCGATAGGATCCACTATGTATGTTTAAAATGCAGTGATACTTTATCTCCATATCCACCTGCTTATCTTTGATTGTAGTGGAAATATATTTGTTGAAATAATTTGAGGTCTACCATGATATTTTTGCATTTGGATGGAATTTCTACCGCTTTCCTCTGTATCTAGAGATTCTAGTTATGTCGAGCCATTTGGATCTGAATGTATTAATCTAAACTGAAATGTTTGGTTCATCCAGTGATGTGGATATGGTGGATTCTGCCTGTGAGAGGCTGGCACCCACTCCACACCCTAGGCCGAGGTTCTTTGTCGTATTCCCAGCCCAAAGCAAAGGTGGCTTAGTTGGACTCCTGCTTTGGAAGTACAAGAACTCCTTTTGTTCCCTTATTTCCGTGTGGCCTCTTGGTCTTTGGCTGATGTATCTTGACCTCAAATATTCCATACTGAGGGAACTTTGAGTGGCAGGATCAGCTCTAGGGATGCAGCCTTCTACTGGGTTTCTGAATAATTCCACTTTCCCTTACTTTTATAATTTTTTTTTGTACTGAGGATTGAACTGAGTGCCTGGCTCATGCTAGACAAGTGCTTACCACAGAGCTATAACCTGCACCCTCTTTCTTCAGTTTGATCTTATCTGATGCCAGTTCTGAAAGTAAGAATTCAGTATGTGTCTTTCAGAAAACTATGTAAAATTTTAAATCTAGTTTTCTCCAAGTCTCTGTTTTTAATTATCATTATTTTTAGCAAGTGTGTTGGGTGACAGTTGTCACCATTGTAGTCTTTGGTGACTTACTGCATAGATCCCTTTTGTAATATGTTCCCAGAAAGAAATTAATGTTCCATTCTTGAGGAGCAATTTTGGCATTAGCAACAAGTTGCGGGGCCAGGGCTTATGTGATGCTTCACTGAACATTTTATACAATATCTTTGTGTCTCTGTGGAACCAGGGGAAGGGAGTAAACATACTTTTAGTTTTCTTCTTCTCCATTATGCTCTCAAAAACTCACAAGTGGGATTCTGTACCATGAATGTGTGGGGGAGATGACAGGCATTGCTCAGTCACAGAGGTGGGAATTGTTGGCAAATTACACTTGTCTGTTCCCCACAGAGGAGAGGGAATAATGCGGTAAATGGATGTGTACTCACACAATGCATTTTGGAATTGATTCCTGATACATTTGCACAAATTAAATGTTTCAATGTGACTACACAGTTCTGAAGTGTAATAAATCAAGTCAAACTTGTTTCAAATAATTTTCTTCGACTGTGATGGAGAAAAAAAATATTTCAGGAGTCTTTTAACTTTTCCAAGCACAGAAAAATGGGAATAAGAAGTGGCAATGCCTCATATTTACTAGGTACTGACTGTGTAAGAGGAGTGCTTAATAAAACTTCACAATTGTCACTTTATGGAGTCCACTCCCCCCTGATAGAAGTGAGGCAAGGGAAGGTGGCATGTCCTGGGTAGTTACTGGGTAGCTGAGCAAGGAGTCAAAGGCAGGCACTTGTCCATTCTGCTTGGGAAATTTCACTAGTCCACGGCTTGCTGTTCATGATGGTTGTAACTTCTTATTATGGAGGGGAGGAGATACTTCCAGGCATTCGTGTCCCTGATGGTTTACTTGACTCGGTGGCTGGATGGTCTGGGGTGTGAGGTCACGGTGTATGAAATTGTTCCTCTTTTTTGAGGTCATAGGGGACACAAGTTAAATTTCCCTCCCCTGCTGTTACAATTGCTTCTTATCTAGCCTTGACTTTCATCTGTAAAATACCAACATTGTAAACTTACACACTTATTTCTATCTCATGTCCTCAACTTTGGGGTGCTCAGAGGTCCAGCTGTGTGTGTGTCCACTTGTCATTTGTCTTTAGCTCCTGCCCATCCTTCACGCTAAGGGTGTAGGTGAAAGCCAGTATCTTATCTTTCACTAAGGTTCAGCCATGCTTGCTCATTGTGACTCCTCCTCATCATGACTCCACCTCATCATGACTCCTCCTTGGCCAAAAGCAGGACCACCTCTTCAATCAAATCTGCAACCACCTGCCTCTGAGCATGCTTCAACCAACCCACCACTGACTCCACTTATATGTTTATGCCCTCTACTGTTTACTATATAAATGACTGCACTTTGCATTAAAGGTAGAACAGTTCTCAAAACACTCCCCAGAGTCTCAGTGGTGACTCTGTGCACTCATCTTTCTGGTCTGAGTTTTCTTTACCCTGAGAAGGGAAACAACATAAGGGTACAGTATTGATGTTTGGAGAAATGGTAAACCTACTGTGGAAGCAAGCTTGGCTTGGTGGCATAGTCAGGATGCTGAGACAGGAGGATTGCTGTAAGTGCCCCAGGTAAAGCAGTAAGGAGGGGCTGAGGTGTTTGTTTCAGGTGCTGAAGGGCAACAGGTATGGAAAAACCTGCAGGGCTGGGGAGTCCTGTGGGTTGGGAGGATACAGTTTTCAGACTCATGGCTGGATGAGAGCCTCTTTGAGAAGAAGTGGCAGGAAGTAACAAGGGAAGGGACAGGTTCCACAGAGCAGGGAGCATGGAGAAGAGATGATCCATGTAGTTGTCCTGACCTCTGGCCAAATGAAAGGAGCATGGCTTTAGAATCTAAGAAGCAGGACACAAAATCTCAAACTGGCCACTTTAAGCCACATGGCTCTGGGGACAGAATAGCTTCTCCTAGCTTCTGTTCCAGGACATACCACCAGGAGATAAGATACACTTAATCTCATTGCTGGAAGACTGAGGGATACACAGAGTTGTTCCAGGCCTCTGTGGGGCACATTTTGCTGTTGATGGTGACAGATCTGAGTTTGTCCTCTCTGGGCAACTGCTGTTGGTTTTCATGCTCTGTTACCATTATAGTTTGGGGATCAGGATGACACAGGCTACTCCAGGGTGTCATGGCAGGGAGGGGTAATGCTTCCTTGTGCTTTTAATCTGCCCTTCCCAGTGCACAGGAATTTGCTGGAAGACTTGGAAGCTTCAGCACAGTAGTCCAGGGTCTTCTGGGTGCAGCCTCCAGACTTGGTCATTCCCAGTTTGGTTGGTAACAGAGAAGGCCAAGCTCATTACTTCTGAAGCAACACATGAGCTGTTGTTTTCTAAGTGCAGCTTTGGTGGTCCATCGATTCTCACCGGGACCCCGCACCTGCTCACTCAGCATGGAGAGTGTTCCGTATTTCACTCCCATGGGTGTCATCACTGGGCAAGCTCAGAGGCAGCTGGCAGCTTGGTTCCACTAGACCCTCCCAGCTCTGGAGGCTTTGGGCAGAATAAATAGCCAAGTCCCCAGGACAGATTCCAAAAATGTTCCCCTCTATCATTGTAGCCCAAGCTTCTGAGCAGATTGTCTAGCATGGACAAATCATGCCCCACCCCCACCCTGTCCTAGTGTGTATTTCTTTTCAAGTACTTTTGGGAAGAGGGATGATGTAAGGGAGAGAATGGAATCTGAATCCCTACTGTGGGGTTCCAGATATGTTGCTTAACCTTGCTAAGCCTCAGCTGCTTCTTCTGTAAAATACAGACAGTAATATTCTTGTATTAGGTACGGTTTAAGGAAAAGAGATATTGTTTTTATGCTTAACTAATGTTAACTTATTAGTAGTGTGAGCCTGCTTTCTTAGTTGAGCCTTAGCAAAGTATTTTTAAGGAGCAAATATATAAAAATATTTCTTTTCGTAAACCAGTGGATTATTCCCTGTGTGAAAAGACAGCTCTCTGCCTTCTGCTGCTCCATGTGTTACACTGGGTAGTTCTAGACCTTACCTGGACCCCCAATTTCCCAGCTTTAAATCCTGACTCTGTCCCTGCTGTACATGGAGGACTCTAAGTGAGGCCCTGAACCCCTCTATGCTTAGTGCTCCTCCTTTTGGGATGAAGTTAAGGACAGCAGCCACTTCATCGTGCTGTTGTGAGGATTAAGTGAGTTTATCATTTCAATTCTGATATCAGTTCTTGGCAATCATTTGGCAACTGGCCTTCTGCTGTGGCCCCTAGAGTGTACTCTCCAAATAGCAAGCAGGGATCCCACACAGAGCTTCCCATCACATCAGCAGGCCCCAGCACCTTGCTCCTTCTTCAGGCCCCTGCTCTTGGTGTGAGAGGACAGTCCCTTTCCCCTGACTGTAGGCTTACTTCCAAAACATTTTCACCCAATATATCCATCCAAGGCCCTGAAATCGGAGAGGCCTCACTGACCACTGCTGGAAACCAGCTCTGCAACAAGTCATTCACTATCTCCTCAACCTGCTTCCTTTTGAAGCAGTAAAGCTCAGTACTCAGTGGGTTGCAGCCTTATTTGTGTATTTTCTTTTGATGTTTCCTACGAGCCAGGTGTGGTAGCCCAGGCACTGAAAGTCTGAATTCAGTTTCTTCTTATTCTTACTTCAGTTTCTTCTGTATAAACTCCAGTTATCAGCTTTGTTAATTGCTGAATTTTCTGCATAGAGAATAATGACTGCCATACAACATAAATCCAAAAGATCTGAATAAACAAATAATATGAACAAACAAATCATCTGTAACCTCCCCCCAAATTATGGTTTACTGGTGGTTGCGTGTTACTTGTAACCCAGCTTGTGTTGAACAATACAGACATATATAAATTGTTAGAATTCACCAATACTGCCAAACTCTGTAGGCTCACACTTTATGGAGACAAGGGCAAGAGATGAGAGTGGAAAGAGCATCTCTGAGCCTTCGTTTCTTTATCTGATCCACTCCTAGACAAGATCTGGCTGCCTCAGTAGTCTTGCTGAGTGCTTGAGAAAGATCTGGAGTAGTCTGCTTCATACACCGTCGTTGCTGAATGAATGACAGTTGTAGGTATTTTGAAATTCTGGCTTTTGACTTCAGTATAGAAACTGAGTTAGGCATGCCTGCAAAGGCCACCTACCTACCATGCTCCTTTTTGTGAATGAGCCCATTTATCCATGCAGTTCACAAGTATTGATGAGGAGGCACTGAGGGCTGAGAATCCCAGGGTGCTGGAAGCAACTTTGTTTTTAATCAGCTGTTCTGCACTCTTACCACCCTTCTTTGACGATCATAGTAAAGCTGGGAGGTGAAAAGTGGTCTGAATTGGCCTTGTAGAAAAAGAGAAACTGAGGTGCAGAGAGTGGGATTTGGCCAGACTCATACCTATAGGCATTGTGCATGTCAAAGTTGTGTTGTACCCTGAAGGGCATGTGTGGGGTTTTTCCCAACTTCCCGTCTGCACCCCATATGTGCTCCATTCTGTTACCCTCCACAGTTGATGCCTGCGCATCATCAAAGCATAACACAACCCTTAGAAAGTGCTCTGTCTCCGTCACCATTCTCGAACTTCCTGTCCCTCTCCTGAAGAGGCCGGGAGGCAGAATCTGACTTGTGAAGAGTGTAGGACATCTGAGCACAGTGCTTGCAGGAGTCTCGAGGTCCCAGCCAGGCCATTAGCCATCTACACCGTGTTCTGCCTCCGCTGAGAGGTGGAGTGGCTCCAGGACTTTCTTGTTGGCTGCTGGTAGGTGTCGGGCTGGTCATTTGGCGTGAGCTGTCCCTGTGTACTGTTGTGGTCAGGGTCGGCTGTGCGAACATGTTGTCATGACCTTCAGACATGCTCTGCAATTGCCCTCAAGGCATTGCAGTGTTTTCACGAGGAGAGTTTGCTTAGAGCTTCCAAGAAGTGGCTGATGTCGATCTATCCAGGACTCAGGGGTGTTGAGTTCCTGAAGCCTTCTGGGGACCCACTTGGCTTACCGGCAGCGCCCTCTGGTGGCCTGGATAGAAAGTCTACTGGCTGCAGAAGCTGGTGTGTAAGGATAAGGACTCCAGTCAGCTCCAGCCTAGTTTGGGCTCACGGAGATTTGTAGGACATTGCAGGGACCCTCCAGGCTGTCCAGATGAGAGTCTGCAGGCTTGTTTTCAGAGACGCAGGCCACAGATCCCTGGGATTACTGCATAGCTGTTTCTCATCCCTAGAGTGGCGTTTTGTAGAGAACAAATGATATTACCCTCCTTCTCCTTCTTGTGGCACCGGGGACCCCACCGATGGCCTCTGTGCCAGGCTACAGCCCACTCCCTTTTATTATTTCCTGTTTATTATTAGGATCTTCTTAAGTCCCTAAGATGTCTAAGCTGGGCTTGAACTTGTGGTGCTCATGCCTTCCTCTCAGAGCACTAGGATTAGAGGCGTTCGCCCCACACCAGACTGACATGGCTTCTTTGTCTTAGAGGTGTGCATGGATGGAAGGGCAGAAAAGTGCCCAGGCCATAGTTTCCCAAAGTCCTCAACCTTGGCTCTTAAAAATGCTCAGGCATTTCTCTCTGGAGACTCTGAGTGGATTGGTAGGGCACTGGCATCTTTTAAAGTGCCGGAGAAGATGCAAACATGTCCACCATTTTAGGGGCCGGAAGCCCTCAGAAGCCGCCTGCATTCACGGACTCACAGACACTTCTGGCTCAGCCCAGTGCTGCTGACCCACTGCTCTCTGTGGATGGAGCTCCCGCATCTCTACTCTTGAAAGCTGCACAGCTCTGGGGACACCTGCCACCCACCTAGGCAGGTGCCCTTGCTGAGGGTGGGTCTGCTGTCTGGGAAGTGGGCTGTGTGGCCACATACCTCCCCGTCAAGCCCGCTCTGTATTTCGCACACAGCTGTCCTCAGCTTCCTCATGGCTGGTGGCCCCTGGCTGGTTGGCACAATGGGGGTGAACTCTCAGGTTTTTATCCTTGCTCCCTTACAGGGGATCTCCCTGGCTTGTGCCTCTTGTTCTGCTGCTAACTGAGCCAGCCAGAACTGCAGATTTCTATTTCAGATGAAACACTTTTTTCTGAAAGGAATTTGTGCTTATGCCCCTTGATGTCCATTTGTTGGGGGTCTTTGATGTCATCTGTTCATTTTAGAATCAGGTGGAGGAACTGGAGACCCGCTCAGTCCTTAGAAACACAGTTGAGGGGACACAGACATCAACAAATAATACTACTACTTAAATTTATTAATATGCAAATGTTAGTTAAGCAAATAATGATGCTAATCACCTAGTGAAATCTCTGGGATGCCCACGTGAAGAACACACATGAAGTGCTGATGTCCACTTTTTCTTTATTTCTTGTGGTATTGGGGACTGAAATTAGGGACTTTACACTGACAGCCCTCTTTAGATTTTTTATTTTAAATTTGATGGTAAAAACAATGACAATGGAAATAAAGCTTATGTATATAGAGGGTGAGGGGTGGTAGGCAGGGCAGGGGAATGGAAAAAAATGAGAATCAAGATGTGTCAGGTACAGGTCCAAATTCTCAATGTTGAATGTGATCATAGTGTATGTATAAAATGTACCAATAAAATCATTTTAAAAGTTTTTACATTTAAGGCAGTTTTACCAAGTCACTAATTTGCCCAGGCTGGTCTTGAGTTTGCCACCCTCCTACCTTGCCTTTCCAGAGTGCTGGAATTACAGGTGTGCCTCCCGCTGCCTGGTTTGAACCCCTCTGCACTCCTTCTGCTCCTCCTTCTTGATATTTTTACAGTAGCAAAACATTTGGAAACAACAGAGTGATTCTTGGATGTTTTTAGTCAGTTGTTGCCCCTGTGCCCCAGATCCAAAGCCGACATATTGCTGTTTGTGTTCCTGAGAAACCCTGGTGGACAGTGAACTGCCTTAGGCTGTGATCAGGGTCTTCTGGTGTGGGAAGAAAGGGGAAGAAGGAAGGAGAAAGGTTTGCGTCTAGGGCAGGAAGTCTTGGGCTCGGTGGCAGCACTGAGTGGTGGCACTTTACTCTGTTCTGCCTGGGATTCAGAGACAAATGAGCACCTTGATGCCACTCACAAGGGGCGTGCTACACTGAGGAGACTGGCAGGAGGTGAGACACCTACTTTTAGATAAGTTAAACAAATCGTTCTGTAACTATCAGATGGGTGTGCAGCACTGTGTCAGGCTTCATCATCAACGTGCAACCCTCTCTTTCCTTAGCACTTGCCCCAAGGACTCCACTCCTGGTTGCTCCTACTCCTCTACGCACTTCCTCCACTCTGCGTCTTGCATATAAACATTTGAATAAGAACTAGCACTCAGCAGTGAAAACGTTATTTTTCACTCTAAACTCTATTATCCAAGTTAATTTCTTGCTCAGTTTTCTATGAAGTACAATTAAATGGCTGCCAATTGTTTCCACTTTTACTTCTCTGAAATTATTTTTTATCAAAACCAACTCTTTTTGCATTTTTTTTCCCTTTTGCTCTGGAGGTTTAATTTGTTGGCAAGTTTTATTGTTACTAAGAGATCTTTACTGAGTGTGGGTTCTGTCACTGTGACTTTTCTTTTGTGGTCAATGATTCCACAAATCCCAACTTCCCGGGTTAACTTTTATAGGTATGCATTTCACCCTGTGGGATCTTAGCTATTATCAGCTTTAGCTTAAACTGATACTTCCTCCTGGTATGATTTGCTACAGATTGGATAAAATAGAGATTCTATTTATTTCTTTACTAATCTTTGGGACGATAAGAGTGATTCGCCTAGGCCATTCCAGGTGTGGCCTGCTGTACAGTATGGTCTATTGTTTGGCTAATCCACCATTTTCCACATATTCCCATCACTTCATGCCTGGTGAATGAATGTGTTCTCGCTGTTAGATCAGCAACTAGATGTTGAGGGCACAAGAGTAGATTTTTAAGTAATCTGTGCTAATTGAGTGTCTTTACTTGGGCCAAATCACATGTACCTGGGAAGGAGCCTTTCGCAATTGGTCTTCAAACACATCCCCCACTTTGGATTTCCTAGGATCTGAGGCCCAGGGGAGGACTGGACTGGTCCCCTTCCCAGGTGAGCCTCTTGTCCAGTGGGAAGCGCCAGGATTCTTCTGAGAAGACAGAAGTGGGCATAGGCGGTGTGCACAGACCCCATCCCGGGTGGGCCATTATTCCACTTGGAGGTTTCACAGTGGACACTTGAGTTCCAAACTCTGTTCATTTCTGGGGTCTGGTTGCAACTCTGGTTGGTTAGTGAAGACTCAGGCTCCTTTGGAAGCTCTCCAGGCTCCTCTCCTGAACACAGGCAGCTCTCAGTGTCCTTAGAGAGACATTGGCCCGGGATTTCTCAGTTAACCCAGCACAGGAAAGGATGTTTTCATGTTCCTTCCAAAACTTTTTAAGGTTAAATATGTATCTGAGACCATCTGGAAGCACAAGGGCCAGCATTTGAGTCATGATTCAAAGCTTTGGTTGTAAGTTAAAGCTAAAATTCCAGCCATAGCCCAAGTTGTTTGTATGTCAGGCCAGTTGTAACTTGAAGGTGTACTATACTTCAAAAAGCCTTTTGGCATAGATGATAAGTTCAGTTTGACTCTCAAAATGTCATGAGGGGAAACAACAAGCAAAAATAAGGGATATGTCACAGGAGACTGGGAGGGGGGAAGAGACAAGATGGAGGGACACGGAGCCCAAGGACCAGGGCACTGCCCCCAGCTCTGGAGGACACCTCACTGGGAGCCCCCTTAACTGACTAAACTCACGAATGTGGAGGTAAGTCGGGTTTCTGGGCAATGAATGAAGGGGCTCAGGAGGTCTTTTAGGAATTGGTGGAAATCATGAAGAGGGGTTTGGATTTTAATAAGCCATAGGCTCAGGGATCAGGCCAAGTTTGATTTTCAGAAGATTTCAGGTATTGAAATTGACAGTGTAAAATGTATAAGCACATGTAAAGAAGGTACATCCTTCTTTGATTTATGGCTATCTTCATAGAAAGACTTGAGTTCATTTATAGAAAAATAGAAAAAAGTAATTTAATGAGGAAGTCTAATGAGGGCTAGTCTAAACATTCTTAAGGCTGTCATTAAATAATAAAGAGGAAAATGGGAAATTTCAGATTTTATTGACTGTATATTGGTGTTGTTTCCTGCACCATGGTAAAGAGCACCTAATGCATCTTATAGTGTCTCTAAGACACACTTTACTCAAAGGGCCAGTGAGCTTACTTCTTCTCTGGTATTCTTCACAGCTTTTAGTGAGCTTAGCCAACTTTGGTAGTAGAAGGAACAATTTAAAACTGAGATTTATGTATTGAACTTTGAATAGCACTTATATACTTTAACTCAAATTCCTAGATGCCGTCTCCAACCACCAAAGAAATTTAAGACATGAACACCTCAGAGAGGGAGCCCTTGCCAAGCTAAGTTATTTCAATAAGCAGTTACCCATCCTGCTGTATATCAGTCTGTGTACCTGTGATATCACGACCTATGTCATTGTCTTTTCTGACAAAACAGAAGTGGTTAAGGGTGCACTAGAAACATATTAGTCTGTCCCTCTTCCCATTCATTGATACCATAAACAGATGCTGTTTATAAACATGGGGTGTGCCAGGTGTTATCCTGGATGCTGGGGTACAGAGGACAAGGCCCCATGTTCATGAGCTCACTGTGGGGGATGGACAAGTGCCTCCAGGATGTCAGCAATGAAGACTGGCCCCTGAAAAGCTGACCCAGAGTGACGGAATCTGAGAGCTCACCCAGGGCTCTGTTTGGAAGATACTGGCTTCCTCCCTCCAGGTTCCCTCTTTGGTCCTTCCGAGTCCAGATGCCAGGGCTAAACCCGGATCCTGTGCTACATTTAAGAAGTTGTAGGGGATCTTTTCAGTCCTGAAAGGTCTGGGATTCCTCCTTTTAAACTTGTTTCCTGGACATGGGCTCAGAGACCCTCCTCTCTGTGGTTATCAAAGAATACGGCCAGTCCTGGTGTCTTGATCTTCAGACTAAGAAATTTCCCAAGGATCTTGGCCCTTTAAATGCCAGTTAAGGAGGCCCAGTTCAGGTGCGCCCACTCACGGTGAATCTCCCCTCTGGTGCTGCTCTGTCTCCCATACCACCTACCTGCAAGCTTTGCATGTCTTGGTACAACCAGTCAAATGGGCAGCACAGGTTTGCTTTCTGAAGAGGATTAAGTTAGATGGCACATTAAGGCAGCTGCTCTCTCCTGCTCTGTTTTCCTTCTTTCCTTAGGCCTGAGTAATGGGGGCTACATCTCCCTCCTTGGGCTCACTCACAATGGCAGGGCTTGTGGAACACGGACTGCTTCCTGTATGCCACACCTACACGCACCTCAAACAATCCATGGGTTCTATTAGGTACTGCTCTTTTCTCTATTTTGGTGGGGGAACTGAGGCACTCATGAGGTATAAGTTAGAATTCATCCAGAACCAAATATAGTCCTTTGCTTTACTACATGCTTCTGCCTCTCAAATAGCCAGGGTATGGGAGGCTTAGTTACAGCCTTTGTTACCAGCTGATGGAAGAACAGAGACTTCCACTAGCATGATTCAGGCGTCCTAGTGGCCCTCTTCATGTACTATCCAGGAGATTGACGCTTTGGAAGTGGTCTGCTTACAGACACCATCTGAGATGGCCTCAGGGCCATCATGCAAGAGGTGATATTCCTGTGGGCTGACTTTTACAAGTGGGCTGGACAGGATCACCCACATCTCTGAGCATACAAGTGTGTGTAGTTGTCAAAACTCACTGAATTATATGCTTAAACAGTGCACTTTATTGTATGTAAATTATCTCAGTCAAGTTGATTTTAAAAGAAAAAGATGAAAAAAATCCTCCAAAACTCAAAGCATTTGAAGTCCCACACCTTTTGGGGCTCATCTTCCCTCTTTGTCTCCACCAGCTGATGCTCTCTCTGGCTGTGACCTTGTCAGATAATTGGGAGCTGGGCTGTGACAGCTGAGGGAGAGTTATATGTGTGTTTAAGGAAGACAGTGGAACTGTTCTTGACAAGCCCTGTCCTACTTTGTTTTATTACCTAATGCTGCTCCTGCTGCTGCCACTGCCATAGAATGAAGAGCCACGGAGCTGTCTGGAAGCCCAGGGAGGCAGAGGGCCAAGCTCAGAGCAAGACAAGGGGCCTACAGCTTGGAGCTGAGATGACTTCGAGATTCCAGGTTCCTCAGGAGCGATTCCCTTTTCTCATCTGCATCTGAAGCATGAGAAGATAATCCTCTGAAACTTTCTCACAAACACTTGATCCTGAGTGCTTCTCTAGAGCTCAGTGACAACAGATTTCCACAGGACCAAGTGTGCTCAGACTTGGCTCAGCCAGTTATTAGCAGCACAATCCTGGGCCTGACTCTCATTGTCCATGAAGTGGGTGTGATAAGGCCTGGTTCATGGGAAGGATACTGACAGCTCTGCCAATTACTCTTACTCTGGTCTGCCTCCAGGTGCTCCTCCTCTGTGTTGTCTTCATTGAGCCCACCTTCTCTGTCTTCTCTTCCTTCCTCTTAAGTCCATAGTCTCAGCCACAACAGATCACAAGATTACATTACATTTCACTGTTGTTGAGTCAAGTGGATTCCTCAACTAGGATGTAAATTCCCTCTGGCCAAGGATTGACTCTCATCTTGTCTTTCCCGTCCTGCCTTCTGCCCTCAGTTACTGTGTCCAGTTTTACTATGTTTTCTCCATACCACCTATCCACTATCTGAAATAACCTCAGTTATAATGATCTATTCACTTATCATCTATCTCTCCCACTAGATTGCTACCTTTGGGTTACATTAACTGCCCCACATGCTGGCATCAACAGTGGCTCCAGTCAGAGACACCAGGGCCCTCTACAAATACTTGGGGATGGGGGGTGGCCCCCGTCAGGGCTCCTCCTACAATCCTAGCACTCCTGGGACCAGCACATCCTTTCTGATGGTTGATTGAATTTTACACAGGCCCAGCCCCTGCCAACAGATGAGCATGAATAGGATCAAGAGAGTCCGCAGATGTCAGGCATGAATGGGCACAGGGGCATGGCTGACTTTCTGAGCCCACTTGTGGTTCCTGATAGGAGCTGTGTCAGCAGTAATGACTTCAGCCATGGAGAACAACATCATCTATTACAGGCATTTTGCTTGTTGATTTGTTTGGCAAACTGACTTTTATGAAAGAGAATTTTAATGCCAGGTTTGTGAAATGGAAGGCAAAGATAAAGTTGGAATGATGCTTTGAGGCCTATGAGTAATTTAGATTTTGATTCAGAGGACAAATTCTAACTGTGGAATAGACAGGTTTTATCCTCTTCTATTTTCAAATGGGAGAGATTGTGCTTCCAAAATAGAGTTATGGGCCAGCTCATCCATTTCTTTCAAGCAGAAGCCCGCTTTGTGGGAATCACCTTAATACCAGCCTAAATGATAAGAACAGGATATTGCTGCAAGTCTTTGGGATCAACATGATTAGCCTCTCATTCCTCCTGTGAGTCTGATTCTGGGGTGTCCTCCTCTTTCAGTGTATAGGACTCTACTGTCTAACCCTGAAACTTATGCCAGCCAGGTCACAGGTGGGCAGCTCCACTGAAGTGAGTGTGTTAGCTTCCAGCTCTCCAGCACTATAACAACTATCTGTGATAATGAATCTAGGAAAGGAAGTCTGCCTTGGTTCACACTTGAAGGGTTTATCCCAACCAAGTCAGTTGACCTCACTGTGTTGGGCCGGTGATGAGACAGCACATCTCATAGGAGTGCTTGAACCCACCTCCTGGTTTGGAAGCATGGGATAGAGATGGGGAGAGGCAGGGGTCTCCCTTTCCTGCTAGACCCCACCTGTTAAAGGTTATGGGCATTTAGCTCATTGGTTCCAGTATCTGCCTTGCAAACACAAGGTCCCTAGTTCAATCTCCAGAAATCACATACAACAATGCAGAGCATGGTGACTCATGCCTGTCAGCAATAAGTACCATATAGCGCAGTGCTGGGTATGGTGGCTCATGTCTATAATCCTATCATTCAGGATGCAGAAGCAGGAGGATTTCTGTGAGTTCAAGACTAGACTGGGCTACATAGTAGGTTCAGGGCCAACCAGAACTACAAAGCGACCCTCTGTCTCAAAAAAACCCCCAAATCCCCCCTAAAAGATGAGGCTGCTGAACAGAACTTGCCCCTGGGGCTCAAGGTGTCAGCAGAGGGAGGAGCTCTGTCATTTGCAGCAGGTCCTGTAGGGCCCATATGGTTCCAGGAGGGGGTGGACTTAATGTATTTCAAAGACAAGGATACTTGACTGGCCAGAGTAAAAGTGAGAATGTCTCCATTTGTGGAAACCAGGCTCAGAGGACACAGGTGTGAGTGTGGTACAATAACAGCTGATGGAGGGAATGAAGAAGATCACCTAAAAAGGCAGGTCAGGGAACTGTGAACTACAATCCTCCTGTAACTAGTTGGCAGTGGTAGAGCCAGGAGGAGTTCAGTTAACTGCCATGGTGGATAATCATGGAAGAGTTATGAGGTCATATCCGGGTCCTGACACAGTTTCCTAGGTGACTCGGTCCCTCACTTGTAGCTGGCTCCTGTGCTCTTTGTGACACCTCAGGACATCCAGCTTCATGTTGCCTGGGAGAAAGAGTGATCACCGCATATCCAGTTATACAAGATATGTCCGTGGCTGACTAGTCATCAACGCAGAGTGACGAGCGAGGTTTGAGGTACATTTATCTGCTCCTGTCCAGGTCTTCTCTTTGACAAGATGAAGTGCTTGTCTCTGAAATGTGGCACCTGTCCCAAGACTGAACAACACCAGCCACAGCCAGGAACCAAGCTGCCTGATGGCTACAGCTTCGTCTACAGCTCTCTTGGGCTGAACTTGCCTTTGCTGCCTTGCAGCAGTTATACAGGGATCACATTCAATTGTTTAAGATTTTAAAAATTCAGCTCTGCTCTGGTGAGTTAGAGAACCTCTCACAAAGTCACAGAAAGAAAGAAACAAAACCGAGAGGCACTTTATTAACTCTGCAAAGGGTCCTGCATTGCACAGCTCAGGGAATCTAAAAGCAGAGTGTTAGGAATGGGTATGAGAGCCTCCATTTCTTCTGTGTCCTCTCCTTTTGGCGATAAGGACATATCTTTAAATGATTTTGCTTCTGGATGTGTTTCTCTCTATCACTAAAAATGGCTTATCGTGAAAAGAAGATAAAAAGTATATATACACCATGTCCTAGAAAATTGCTTGATTTGGTGTTGCAAAACCCTGTGTTTAGCTATTCACTGGAAATGCTGTGGTCCAGCAGCACAGTAATCTCTATGATTTCCCTCAGGATCACATGTTAGGAACTGTCTTTAAAAGAGATTTAAGTGTTCTGTCTTTCTCTAGTGTCACTGATCATAATAATATACAAATGTCAACATGCTAGTAGGTATTGTGCAGCTTATAGGCTGCCATTATTCTTATTTTACAGAGGTTCAGGGAAATTGACTAAAGTGCTTAAGGCTAAACAAATAGGGAATGTTAGCTGCTGTTCAAATCTGGCCCTAAAGGCCACAAGTCTTTGCTTCTCTGTTGTGTCCCATCTGCATGGGGAGTGACCCATGTTTTGGGCAGCGAATTCTTAACGTCTTACCAAACCCGTGATTCCCAAAGAAAGTGATATCGATGCCATTAATTAATAAAGTCTCCAATCTCCTCCAGAAAGCCCAACAATTGAGAATTAGATGCTGGAAAGTGACATATTTTTATTTAATTACAAAGGCTCTGGAGATGGAATGTAATTTCATGCTACGTCTCCTTGGTTCGCTTATTACTTTAAAGCAACTGTATCACTGAAAGTACTTAAAAGAGAAATTGCTCTAGGGGCTATAAAAACCCTTAGATGCTTACATCTAAATACAGTGGCAGCACCATTAAATGACAGATAAAGGAATATTATTAAGCAGCTTGTAATTAAAGTATTGATTCTTTCTGCATGACTGAAAAGCAAAAAAAGTATTAATTAGCAATTAATAAAATCTAAGATTAGGCTAGGAAGATGCTCAAGTGAAGTACTCAATCTCACATTGAGCACTATATTGTTTTCCAATTACAGGGTTTATGTTTGAGGAAGAAGCATAAATAGGCAAGTTAATGTATCTACTCAGCTAAAAGCTAAAATCATTCTTTTATAAAAATTGGTGATTTTTTTTAATTTTACATTTCCATGGCTTCCAGTGCTCCTGATAGGAAAACATGACTATTTTATGCTGAGGCAGCAATGGGTGCTGGGAGGAGAAAGAAGTAAAACACAGGACTCTGAGTGCCCAGAAGTCTTCAGGCACTGGGTGGATGAGTATCTTGCTCCTGTGTCTTCACTGATAAGAGGGAAATTTCTTTCTTCCACAGGGAATACAACATTTTATTCAACCTTGAAGTGTAGTTTAAAAGCACATTCTTCAGGGCCCCTGAGTGGCCACACTGGTGACTCTGATGGGGCTGTGTATGTAGGGTAGGTCTTTGTTTATCTCCAGAAGTGTTTCAGGGTGGACAGTTGGCAGTGAGAACGGAAGAAGGGCATAGAGAAGAGGACCAAAAGGAGGGCTGTGAGGTCCAATGGAAAGGCAGAATTTGAATCCTTCACCTGTCACCTAACAGCTGGGTGCCACAGACAAGCCATAGCCCCCTTCCACTGTTTCCTCTCTAAGTCGGTAACAGAGCTGCTCCTTCCCGGCATCACAAGGGGTGTCTGACCAGCACCTGCAGAACCTTGTGAGTCCAGTTGTTCACTTCCTGTTGGTTTTCTTCTCTGCCCATGATCAGGCTGGTGTTATGGCTTCTGTCTGCGCAGTGGTTCCACGCTTTGTGCTGGGACAATGCTCTGTGGTGGCTGTGCTACTTTGAATGAGGGACCTTGCCTTTTCATTCTGTAACTTCAGTAGTGAGTTCTGCCTGGAATTCAGTTTCTCATCCTCTCCCAAACACTTAGGGTCAGCCCTTTCTGAGTTTGATGGGGGTTCACCTCCTGTAGCAACTGCATAATTTCTTGGAAGACTTCTGTTCCTGAGAGAAATCTCTAAACTGAAATTACCTTGATTTGGGTAGAAATTCACCCTCTCAGCCCTGACACACTGACTGGCTTCTTCCAGCTGGTAGGTCCTTCCTCAAATTCTGCCTTTCTGCTGGACCTTAGAACACTTCCTGTCTCCTTCTCCCCTCCCCTTTTAATCCCCTTGGTCCTGAGACTCTTCAGGCAATTCACCTCAACTCAGCTGGGAGACATGGTCAGCATCTCATGCCCTGGAAACACCACATATTCCCTAGGGTCCCAGCATACTCTTAGCTCTACTTTCAGCTCATTTCCCCCCTTTTCCATTCATGAAAATATCTTCCAGAACATGAAGCTGAAAGTTTTCTAACAGATGGCATACTGTGCAGTTCTTTCAGTCCTTTCACATACATCAGCTCAATGTTTATACCGTGCGAGTTCTACCTAAACACTGCACTCATTTCTGGATAGTCAAGACCCTCAGATAACATAAAAGGTGAAAGTGAACAGTTGGGTTAATGAAGTTAAGTCAGTACTCTTTCTGGGCTTTATGCTCACTTATGTTGCTGATCTGATTCACACTTGCTTGCATGCAGATAGGACTACTGTGAAGGAGAACAAGCAGCAGAGGACAGACAGGGGCCCCAGAGAAGGAAAGCACCCCACATAAGAGGTTTGAATAAGCAGGGTACAGGACTAAGCAGTGTGTGGTAACATCCTGGAGTCCTGCTGCTTTAGAAAACTGGTCACTGGAGCATGTACTCAGCCTCTTACCTGTCAGAGTCATATCCAGGTCTCCTGGTGCTTTCTCTTTCCGAACTGCCCTCAACAGATCTAGTAGGTGGACATAGTCGATCAACCAATACCCTTTGGCAGGGCTGAATGCAAGGTCTGTTCCTCCACTACACTTTTCAGGCGAGGCTTCATCTAGTCTTTAACACAATTGTTCTATTCTTGGGTGTCTCCACCTCACAGACAGAATACATGGCACTGCTGTCATGTGGAGCTAGAATTTCCTTTTCTGCTGGTTCTTTTTTGCCACGAGGCTCAGCTGGCCTGGCTGTTGGAACAGTCCATTTGCATGGCAGGGTCATCTTTTCTGCCACTTTTTATTAAATCCAGATTTAATTGGAAGGACCAAGTGGATGGAGCTGCACTGGCCACCACAGGCAATGTGCCACCCAGCAGGTGGGCACCGTGGGACCTAAGCCAGGGAAGCAGAGATCTGAGGAACTGGTCCAGACACCTGTCACCAAGTGTCAGCAGAGCCCCTAGGGCTGAGCTTTGCCCACAAAATGGCACCAAGCAGGGATGTTCTCAGGCTACAAGCCATACTGTCCTCATCACATCCACCTGGGCAGCTGCTCCTGCTGGCTCCTGGTGACAGTTTTTGGTTGAATTTGACTTTTGCCTCTTGGCATATTGAGACAAGGTCAGACTCTTGTGAGGGTGGCCAGAACCAAATGCTGGCAAGTCACTTGCTGTTTCCTCCGTGACTGCAGAGTCCTGGGTCTTTTCATTTTTTCACTGTGACAATTCCCCTCCCAGATTGCTGCTGACAGCCTTCTCAGATGGATATTCTGAGGTGAGTTCTGTTGTAATCAGAGGATGAGGTGTGCTTGACTTGGGCCAAAGTAGACTTCCTGGGGTATACAAAGGTTGGTGTCTTATGAAGAACTCTTGTGTTGAAGCCCAGTCCCCAAAGTGATGGTATTAGGCAATGAGAGCTTTGGGGGCTGATCAGCTCACGAGAGAGTAGGGCCCTTGGGAATGAGATTGGTGCCTTGTAAAAAAGGCCTCAGAGGGCTGCCTTGCGAGCACACAGTGAACAGATAGCTGTCTGTGAACAGGGATGCAGACTTCACCAGACATCAAGTCCTCTGGTGCCTCGTCTCAGACATCTCAGCCTCCAGGTCTGCGAAAGTGAGATTTCATTTGTCATAAGCCAGGTGGCATTTGGTGGCCCCCTGGATAATGGCAGCACGTACGGCTGAGATCCTCAAGACGAGGTTCTCAGCTCTGTCATGGCGTCCATCCTAAGAGCTGCTGTCAGTGGGAGGAAGTTCGTATTATTCAATGTAAGAAGTTCTAGGAGAAGAATTCCTTTTCATTGGAGGATATAAAAAACAAAATAATTGTTTTACTTTATCCTCAACTGCTAGGATTTTTGGGGATGACATAAGTTGAATAACTCATGTACTATCCTTGCTTTGGCTTCCAGGAGAGTCAGCATCAAATTTGCAGACCAATTTTTAATAACTTTAGGATAATAACTACCTTTCTCCTGATATCATTATACTCTTCTATGAAGAGCTTTTCTGTCCTTTTTTTTTGAGACAAGGTCTCACTTTTGTAGTTCAGGCTGGCCCTGAGCTCAGCCTTGAACTCACAGCAATCCTCCTGCCTCTGCCTTCCGAGTGCTGGGGTTACAGACATGGGTCTAGCACTGTGGTATGTGGTTCTGATTGCTGGTGGGTGTGAGTCTCCATGCTTGGCATTGTTGTATGTGGTTACTGGGGATTGAAACCCAGCCCTTACACTTACAAGGGGAGGTACTGGAACCACTGAGCTAAATCCCTGGCTCTCTGTCCTTTTTTTTTTTTTTTAATTATATCCCTATGCTACTTTATTGAATTTGCATATACAGTCAGTAGTCACAATTCCGTTACAGAAGTGGGAGGATATGGAAATATAAATGTTGGAATATTAGGATAGATCTCTCTGAATAGCAGATTCTTTTTGGTACTTCAAGACCATAGATGACACATTCTGAAAAGACCACTTTGCAAAACTTTCAAAATAAATGCAAACAATTGCCTACCTGATCTTAAATCTATTACTTAAGTAAAAGATGTTAAAATGTTCCAAGAGAGGAGACAGTGAAGTATTGGGGATGAGGGGTTTCTCCAAAGAGGGGTACATCTCCTTTTGCTCTGTTGTCGGGAAATTGTACTTTGTGAGAGAGAAGGTCCTGGTCAGACAGGGCCGGTCTGGTCAGTGTCCCTGGGAGCAGGGGGTGCTTGACTTCCTCAGCTCCTACATCCACTAGGTCTCTGAGCAGTTGTCAGCAGCTACCCAGGACCTGAAGAGGGAGACTGCCTGCCGTTGGACAGCCACTGTACCAAAGACTCAGAACTTGGGAGGTGAATTTGTTTTCCATAGTCTGGAAGATGAACTTCCCGGAGACAGGGCTGGCCTGAAAGACCACATAGGAGTAATGGTTACACCAGAGAAAGCCTATGTGGTGCATTCCCAGATGTCCCAATGTTGGGAAGGGCTGGACCGGGCCAGGGCTCTGGAAAGGGGTGGGACCTGTTTCCAGGGAAATATCTGCATAAGTCTTAGTAGCTGCTATGGAGGAGAACTCAGCTTTCAGCACTGTGGGACCAGGGAGGAAAAACCCGTGAGATGAAAACTTAGACAACAAAAGTTATTCTCCTTACCTGTCTCCTGTGGCCCAGTACCACCTTAGGGTGCAGGGGTGGTGGCTGTGAGCCTGGGCCTGAAGGAGAGCAGTTCAGTTCAGCAGGTCGTCCCTATGCAGGGGCAGAGCTGACGTCTGGGTTTCTGCTTTCTAGGTGCTTTGAGACTGCTGTGCTAGATGTTTGATTACTGAACAGAAATCAGCAGCTTCAACAGCAGCCCCAGCTTTCACCCAGGGGCAGGAGAGGGACTGCTGCCCTCACATCTCACTGGAAAAGAGTAGGAGGCCAAGCTTGCTTTGGTTTCTAATGGTTGCCCATGAGTCCTGCATGGTTGGGGTGTTGATCCTCTATATGGAATTTTGCGGGGGAATCTGCCTCGTCTTTCACAGCCAGTTTGCTCTTAGACTGTGACATCAAGGGCCTGCCCTAGGCAAGAAGTACTCTCTTTAATTTCTTTCCTTCTTGCCTGTCTGACCTTTTTCAGTCCTGCTCTCCACTTGCGCATCCCCTGTGGTTTTGAAAGCTTCAATTTCTACCTTCAGTGCACATAGGTGTGGGTTTGGGCAAACTACTGAGAGTTCAGGGAAGTGCTTTGACTTCCAAGCCAAGAAATGCTTTGACCTCACATACCCACTAGAGTTACACCTTGCTCTGTACTTTCCTGGGTGTCCTCCTGAGCCAGCCCTTCTAGAGCCTTTTGTTTATTTGTGCAAAAGTCTAAACATCCCTTTAAGAGATGCGGAGAAGGGACCTCTAAGGAAGGGGCTCTGGCAATCAGATTTCATGTGAGGTGTATAGATCCCTAGTGAAGGGGATAACTCCCTGGACATACTGAGTTCATCTGGACAGCTTAAGCAAATAGAAGCTCAGAGATGGTAAAATCTTCCCATGACAAAAGAGGAGGCCAGGATCAGAGCCCATGTCTTTGGCCTCCAAGGCCATCACTTTGTACATCACCCCTGTGCCTCTATCTCCTTCAAAGTTAGATGTCTGAAGGGCAGCAAAGAGGACAGAGGGACATCGAGGTCTAATTTTCAGCTTTCTTAGAAGTAGAATAAAGGAATAAAGAGATGGTAGCAGCTTTAAGGAGAAAGAAAGGCAGGTTGGGTCCTCTTGCAGAAAGCTAGGAGGAAACAGTCTGTGGGGTTGGCTGGGATCTGAAAGTTTGGAAGTCCTAGCAGGATGACACACCTACTCTTACACACTTGACTGAGGAAATGGGGGCGGTTGTCCTCTTTCACCTAGTGTGCAGCTTTGGGAGGTGTGCATGTGGAGTGGTGATGAAGAGAGGGACCCTGGCTCGTGGTCTGTGGAGTGTCAGGGATCTTAAGTGAGATCCAAAGCACAACCCATTCCCAGTGCTACTCCTCCCTTAACTCTCTTGATAGTTTACTAGTTAACTATGACCTACCTTTGGTCTGCTCTGCTATTTTTGCAAGAATGCCTTCTCCCCTTTTTACAAACCTTGCTTGTGCCAGCTGATATCACCGGGTGCCACACATATCCTCTGGCCTAATTTTATTCATGCTTGTATAACCAAGTAAGATCAGTGGTCCTGGTTGTGTGGTGTCTTTGGCACATCAGCTTCATCATCATGTGCTTGGCATGTATCATCTCAGTTTCCTGCTTTCTATTTTCATCTTGTTTCAGTGTCTCTCCTTCACCTTGCAGGAGTTGGAGATACTTGGCCAGGGCCCTTGATACCACTTACTGAGGATGTTTGAGTGTGGGAGGAGGGACAAGGCTTTTGCATTAGTATTAAGTGTGCAGCTCACATGGGCATCAGCACCCACTGTCCAACTCAGCCTGAGCCTTGCTCAGCTCTACAGGTCAGCTGCAGACACTGAGGAGGAGGGAAAGCGAGGCATCCCTTTTGTGATCTTGCCCAGGTCCTGTTTCTGGGAGCCCATGAGCAATCTCTGTCCCTTCTGTCTCCCCTGTCAAGAGACTCAGGGATGATCTCTTTGGTCCCAGCCCAGAGCAGAGGTATAGTCCTGGCTTCATTCAGCTTCCAGGCTTTGAGGAATGGCCAGGTGGGCTGAGTCCATAGTGAGCAGAGGTCACGGCTGATAACTCACAAGCATGGCTCAGCTACTGGCATGTCTACCATCACTCATGGCCGTGGTGTGTCTGGCACAGCAGTCAAGAAGCAGGCATGCGATGCTGTAGTGAAGGGTTTGCATTCAAGTTGCACTTGGCCCTTGCCTTTATTTTGCTTCTGTGATCTCTTGTTCACCTGCCTCTGCTGTGAGCACTGTGTGTGAGAGTTGCTGGTGAAATTGGGGAGCCAGGATGACATTCGTCTTTGTCTTACCCCTTGTTCTTGGTTCTGCTCAGCACAGCTGTTCCTCTCACACCCTGCTCCTCTCTTGGTGTTTCTACCTATCATTCAGGCAAAGGAGAATCAATCTGGCAAAGTACATCCCCGCACAGACCAGTCATAGTTTTTTGACATGCTTTGTGGATGTGCTATGTCTGACTCTGCATTGTGACTCTTATTTTCCCTTCTTCGAGGGCACTTTCTCACCTCCTCTGTCTGTTGAACTTCTAAAAGTTCTACTTCTATTCTTCAGCTGTCCTTAGAGCAGAAGAGCTGGTGGCTACTCTGACATGCAGGGAATTGCTGCCCATCTTACAGGTGTGTGAGCACTGGTGCAGAGAATGTCTCCTCCCCACCATCTCTCACTCATGGGGTCCTGTTCTTGCTCATCACAACCCTTCGGCACTGAGAACTGGCCTGTGTCTTCCAAACTCCCCTTGGACATTAATGAACTGATTCTATGCTTCCCAAGATTATTTTCTTTTAGGAGAGAGAGGAAAAGATAATGCTTATCTTAGTAGAAGGCTTGCTAGGGACTCACTTTTAGACATGTTGCATGAGAATTATTTTTGACATGCATCACTGATTCCTAGTGCTTTCCTAATTATGGTTGCCTTTTACATCTGGAGATTGTACTCCCAGAGATCCAGCCATCAGCAACAGAGAATGCACTGAGAATAAAAATTCTCTCTGCAGGGAGGATGTACAGACTTTTCCCCCTTATTATTCCCTGTCTTAGCATTTTTTTTTTCTTTCTCATTGCTGAAGCAGAGTACCCAAGACTCAAAGTTAAAGAGAGGAAAGGATTATTTACCTCATAGCTTGTAAAGGTTTCAGTCATAATCAGCTGGCTCCAGGACAGGACGGCAGAGGGGCAACAGGTCATGACTGACACACAGTAGCAAAGCAACAAGGAAAGGGGGAAGGACCTGGCAGCACCATTCTGCCCCTTTTGTCTTATGCAGATTACTTAGGGCAGGCAGCACTCACACCCTCAGTCCTGGTTCCCTTGAGCCTGGCATCGCACTATGAATCAATCCCAGAATAAAGCTCTACCGGTGTCTGCGTGAGGCTTTCGGGGAACATCAAGACAGAGGCCAAAACATTCCCTAAACAATACAGAGCAACTATGTACACAGCACTTATACTGCATTAGATATAAGTAATCCAGAGATGGTTTACAGTATGCTGGAGGGTGTGCATAGGGTACCTGAACAGGGTCACTTTATATAAGGGACTCAGATATCCTTGGAGGGGCATCCATGGTGCTCCTGGAGCTGACCTTTTGTGGGGACTGAAGGATGGTTCTGTGTAGCATAGGAAAGACAAGAAGAGCTATTTGTTTACTTGATGACTGAAAATTAAAAAGATACTCAGTCTTATTTTTCTCCTGGACTAATAAACTCACACTTGCATTCATCCCCTAGAAGGGCTTGTAAACAAAATACACTTTCTGCATGGGAGAAATGGATAAAGAGAAATTCACTTCCTAATTTTTTCATATGTGAATGGGAGTAGATCCATTTAGTCTGTTTGACAATGGTAGTGTTTTGAGGGTTAGCCATTCAGTATATTGGAGTGCCGGGAAAGGGTAAGCAGATGGAGAGTCACTGTGAATTTGCACAGGGGACACCACCAGATTGACTCAAGGGTTTTCACAGCCATGACCCAACTATGCATTGAATATTAATCTCTTATTTAAAGAAAGGACCGCTCGAATGACTTTTCTGTTTTGGAGTTGAAGTGTATATCAGTAAAACCAAAATTTAAATCTCCCTGGACCACTAGGAAATGACTGGAGTATCGTATTACTCAGGGATAGCGTGAGATTGCTGCTGTACTCCCGGGAGGGAAGGGCAGTGCTGAACAGCTCCCCTTCTGGCATCTGCTGCAGCTCTGAGATGAGCCCACTCCCAGCACAGCTATGGACATGATTGCTTTTCTCTCCTGCCCCACATTAGAAGGTGCTCTTGGGTATGAGTGCCTGACAACAGTGCAACACGAGTGATCAGATAAAGGCGAGGG
Organism: Petromus typicus; assembly: GCA_004026965.1. Lineage (NCBI taxonomy): Eukaryota > Metazoa > Chordata > Mammalia > Rodentia > Petromuridae > Petromus > Petromus typicus. The sequence goes on from PVIR01009930.1 coordinate 40,367, forward strand.
CAGCAGGAGAACCTGGAGTCACAGCGAGCGCTGCGATGGAGGAAGCGCTGACCTGACCCGTGGGAGGGCGTGGGTTCCTGTCTTGCTGTGATCTGACTCACTGGTGTGGTTGCCATTGTCCCCTCTACTCCCCAGTGCACGGGGACCCAATGCCTGTGTCCAGACGTCACTGCCCTGGAGCCCAGTTCTGCCAGGAAAGACCGGACGAGCAGGGTGACCCTTATGGCCCGGGCAGACTCACTGTGGCCTCATGAGAGATGCAAGGCAGGACGCACCATTAAATTCTACACTAAGAAAACCTGGTCCTTCCAAAACCCATGAAACACACACCCTGGCTGAATAAGGCTGTTAGAAGGGTCAGGTCATTGTTTTAACAAAGCAGGTAATTCTCTCATCTTGGAAGAACGATCGCTTGGGTTTATGTTCTATCGCACACAATGTGTGGGGTTTATGCATTAGAGTGTTAATTAAATTTTTATCACCTGATATAAATTGATGCTTCTAAGTGCTTTCTACAAAGGTAAGGCAGCTTTAAAAAGAATGGCTCCATTTGAGCCCCGAAGCAGCTCTGCTGGCGTCCAGAGGCATCTTGTTTGAGGTTAGGTTGAAATTGCTTTTGCAGGGGATTAGGTGAGTTGCGTTTTGATATCTGACTGACAGGTTTCCCCCAAGGAAGGCTGTGGCCGCTAGGGCGACGGTGGACTCATGCAGCTGGGTTTGTGGAGGCTTTCCGAGCTGCAATGGCTGCCTTTCTCCAAGGGGGCGAAGGGCAGAAATGCTGCCATGGCCGGGCCACTCCAGTCTGACCGAGCTCGTGCTGAGAGCTGCGCCGCAGGCTCCACGCGCCTGTGTGCGGCTCCTGTGTGCTGCTGCCTCAGCCCTGCGCCCCTCCAACAGTTTTTCCATTGATGCCTGTGGTCTCCTCATCTTGGCACGGGCCTAGCAGGCAGGGGCTCCGGTTTCCACTCTGGGCTGAGTTTGAAGCAATGCGGAAGTGAAGGCTGTGCATAGGCCAGCAGAGAGGATATTTTCAAGCTGAGGGTTAAAAAAAGAGATATACCAAGCCTTTATATTTATAAAAATAAATGTTTTTGAGGCCAGCAAAGAATTGAGACTAGATCATCAGAAAGTAAAGGAGGGATTTAACCACTCCATTCATCTTTTCTGCATTGATTTCTTATGAAGCCCCATGACATTGATCTTTGAAGTACTGAGTGTGACTTTGTCCTTAATGTGTTCCTACTGTTGTACTTGACCCCAGGGCTGGCCCTATCATCAGCCTCCCTCTGGTGCTTTAGGACAACTTAATAGAAGACAAGTCCCATAGTGTTCATAATTTCTAGGGGTTTCACTGATATCTTCTTGGCATGGATGTTTCTTTTCTGGTGCTAAGTACAATCCTGGGCATCTCTCAGACACAGAGCCCCTCACACTCAGGACCCCAGTATCATGTCACACAGCAGAAGTCTATCAACTGGAGTCAGTGCCGATGACTCACTGGTCATGCATTTGTCTGAGAACTGCCATCGTCTTCTGGTAAGTTCCTGACACCTCAGGAAAGCCCCCCTTGACTCTTGGCACTCTAGTATACCAACACCATGTCAGATAAGTGACATGAATGCACCAGTTGCATGCTGGTTCAGTGAAAGTTCAAGCATTCTGACACAGGAAGTCGGTGTCAGCGCATTCACTCAGTCCTAGAGCTAGTGTGGCTCCCTACCCTGGGTTCTGGCTAGGCCTCCTGCAGCCACTCTCGGTGTCATAACCTGTAATTCTGCAGCCAGTTCCTTCCTGATAGCGACTCATCCACATCCCTATTGTGCATAGATGTCTGGTCTCCTGTGAGGAGCAGTTAGACATCACACTTCTCTATTCTTTGCATGTAGATTGTGTCCACCTCCAAGCAAAGCAAGGAGGGTGAACACAATGGGTATAAATCTGGCTAAGGCAGTGACAGATCTACATGTGATGCTCTTTCTCTCTCTTCCCCCAATTGCAGTGAGCTTAGAAGACTCCTAATGATGTTTGGATCCATAATATGAGGTCAGAGCATCTTGAATCAGGAACATCCCAGATAGCTGTTCATACTACATCAAACTGAACAGGAAATGGGCCTTGGTGTGTAAAACACTGGGATGCAGTGGTTTAAAGCTATGACATATGCTTGTTCTATCCTGAGAGCTGGGATAAATAGTGTACTGGGATAGTGTAATGTGTGTGTGTATTTGCATGTGAGTGTATGGTAGCTAGGGAACCATGTGAGCTCTTAAAGAACATTCCCTGATTAAAGTTGGTGAACCATGAGAAGAAGAGCTTGGCTTTATAAAATTCAAGGGAACTCAGCTCAAGAAGTACATAAAGAAGAGGGCTACAGAGTGCAGTTGAAAGCAAAATCATGTGTAACATATGTGGATTGGCCTGATATTTGGCTTGTAAGAAATGTATCCCCATGTCCCATCATACCCAATTTGAGCAACCACTTGCCAAGGACGATTCCAAAAACTGATGTTCTCATCCCCAGGGACCTTATTATAGTGTACTCAGGTTGATTTCAAACTGCTAGCTCTGTTGCCTGAGGTCTCTCTTGGGTGACCGGAGTCCACGCTGCTGATCTGTAAATGTTAGAATACCTTCTTTTCAGGTATGGCACCTACCAGTCAGCGAGTGAAAGAAGTTTGCTCATGAGCAGTTCAGCTTTCTGTATGGATGGTTCTCAGAGTCTCTCTGAAGGGCCCAGCTGCAGTTACCTACAGTGCTATCCTTGATAACACTGTTACTGAGTATCCTTCCTGAGTTGTTGGCATTTGGAAAACTCCATTCAAATGCTTATTTCAGGCTGTGCTAGAGGGAACTCAAACTAGGACAGATTTTTTTTCTCTAAGGATGATAGTCTATGTCAGCAAAAGTAAAAAGAAATAAAAGGGATCTGGAAATTCTTGCAATGAAAATGAATAATTGTGTAAATATTGTCTTCTATGGGCATTTTGCTCCACAGTTTTGAAACTTTTTTCAAATATAATTGAAACAACCAACTTTCTAGGCAGATTTTGCCCCAGTTTTATCAAAGAACAAAGAGAAGCTCAAAGAAGCAAAGTGACTTGGTGAAGGCTAACAGGTATGGGAAGAGTTTGCAGTCTGGGAAGCTTTGGGGCTGGGTGAAAGGGAGCCACAAGGAGCCACAGGGAACCACAATCCTCCTAAGCAATTGGGGATTCTGTCCCAGGTTGTCTTCAAGTGCCCCTTTTTTCAGAGGGAGAGCTCAGCTATTGGGCTCTACTGAACTTCAAGGGTGAAGCTTTGATGAGGGCTGGGTGGCTGAAGGTTAGGCGTCATGAATGGAAGAAGAAAATGGTAGGATCAGGGTTTAGTAGAGTGGGAGGGAAGATACTACTATATCCTGTGATGAGGGGTATGCTAAAGCTTAAGGAAAGACAAAAGCATTCCTTGTCATGTGACCACCAGGTCTGTTTATGTCCTGTGCATATTTGTACCCATTTCTGGCCAGCCCATATCCCGCCTGCTACTCAGGACCTCACCCCATTGTGCTGAATTGAAGCTCTAGAAACTGGTGAAGCTCTGCTTGAGTCCCATGGCTGGCAGCTTAATGGAGCAAAGATAAAGTTGGGCAGTCAGGTGGGGCAGCCTTAGCTCCTAGGGCTAGGAAAAGAGCCACTGATGGATGGAATGAAAATTCCAGTGCCACTGGGAAATAACAGGGTGAGCATGAGCAGACATGGTAGAATCTCCTGACAGGAGTCTGCAGCTCTGAGTGTACTTGAGCAGTACAGCAGGAGGCAGGTTCTTATCAGGAACCTGAGTCAACACTAGGCACTTCACAGATTCGACAGGGGGCGCTGGATATGCAGGCCTTCTGGAGATGCAAAGTGGCTGAAGGGGAACATATGGGAAGAGGAATGAGCATCCATTGGACAAATTGGGTGATGGATCAATCTCGTCCTTCATCAACCCTGTTGGATGATCACAAGCTATTGCACAGTAGGGCCCCTTAGAGGCTCAGGGGATCTCAGGACACCCCAGTGCTGAGTTTTAATGCATCACTGGAAAGCGTGGCTGGTAGCATGTTCCATCCTGGTGAGTATACTGGAGGGCAGTGATGTCTTCTTGAAGGATTCAGACACAGTCTGGCTTTTCTTCACTGAGGAGAGCCCTTGATTCTCCAGAAGCCTCTTGCACACAGCTGATGTACACATGTGCACATGGGTGACAGCACATACAAAAGGAGCACGAGCTTGTAGAAGGGCTGTAGAAGATATCTCTGGAGAAGAGATTTACTTGACAGAGCTGCAGCGAGTGTTAGGAGCATCTAACTCACCTGCCTGTATTTCCTCCTTCCTCTCTCTTGCTGTCTTTCCCCCTCCTCCCTTCCCCTCCCCTCTCCCTCCTCCTTTCCCTCTTCCTCCTTTTTCTTCTCTCTGTTTCTTTCTTCCCCACTCAGGTCTTTAAATTGTTGCTTTGTGAGAAAATTCCTTGACAGATAGCCTGAATTTCCTTTTATCTTAGAATAGCATTGTTCCTAAAATTACTCAGGGGAACATTAGTTGCACACAATTCCAAGTAAAGTTACTCACAAAAGATGGTTCTATGACTGCATAAATTTGGGTTGAACCCAGTTAAGTGTATTTCCCTATTAGGGACTGGTCAGACCTCTTGAAGGCTAATGCACACTGTGTACCACCAGGGGGAGCTACTCTCCGCAGAATTGACTAAGTAGGTTTATGTGACTCCAACTTTTAACTTTTTTGGGTAGCATTTTTCAGTTCCAATTCCAAGCTCACACATTTGGACTGACAGCATCTCAGCTGTCAGCATCCTCCTCTTTGGTGATTAATGCACGGAGAGTTGGGGCAGCAAGATTTGGGTCTGGCGACCTTGCTCGTTATCTGGGAGGAATCTTTACTTTGCTCACAGGAAACTGGAAGGCGAGGGACTCATATTCCAGGCACTGATCCACCAGCTTCTAGGGGGTTCCTAGGAAAGACGCCCCCCCACCCCAGTGAGTCTGCTGCCCTTGTTTATCAGGTGGCGCTGAGTGTACGAGCCCGCTGGGAGGGTGAAGTGTGGAGTGCAGCTGAGCTCTAAATGCTTGTGAAAAGGATTACGTCTTGGCGCTCAGTGTATCTATCACTCGCCTGCTCTTCGGGAGATGTGGGGGCTGGCAGCTACTTTGCAGTTAGACATCTTCAGTTTGCTAGTTTTTGAGAACTGTAGGAGGCCAAGTATGCCCAGAATAGTTCCAGTAACCAGCCGTCTTCACGAACTCCTCCATACGTGGCACAGAGCAGGTGTTGGCTGGTCCCCACGGTGGGTGTGTGCACAGGTGCTCAGACCTGGGCCTGTCAGGCAGCCCAGTGGGTGAGGGCAGAGCCTTCCAAATGCTGCCATTTGAGAATAATAAGAAGCACTTGGCGAGTCCGTTATGACTTTTGCCCTGCAGTATTAAGCTGGCTATTTTCAATTTCATGCACTCTTTTTGTAAGCCTAGGGGAGAATTGATTCCTCCAAGGACAAGGACAGAAAGTGCACAAATGGAGCAAGAAGGAGATTGGCTGATTTGTTTTTAAACAAGTGATTAGAGTTGCAGGTGCGTGGATGGGCTGGAGGTAGAGCACAGCCCCGAGGGAATATTCTTGGGAAAGAGGGGAACACCATTGTTTTGCTTACAGTTCAGTGTGGAAAGGATCAAATGCAAACCTTGGAGGAAGTAAGCTGGATTCTCATGTGGCTCTGTGGCCCAGGCAGTCCGCCTCAGGCCTGTCAGCAGCTCTGCGTTCCCGAGTGGTGGGCGTTTGGGAAACAGAAGGTGGACTCAGGGCAATGCTGATTTGGGAGAAAAGCTGACCAAGAGGTACTGCGGAGACTAGGTCACAGGTATATTCTTATTAGACCTCTTGGGTTCAAATGGCGGCTTAGCCACTTCCCAGCTACTTAAGTCACCATCTATCTTTACACCCCTGTTTCTTCATCTGTTGTGTAGGGACAATGGCACTTTTAGTGGGAGTTATGACAATTCTAACACATGTGCTCCTGCCTCTCAGTGTACAGCAGATGCGTAACAAATGGAAACAACTGCAACGACGCTGGTTGTGTCTGTGAGTGTTTTGGTTTTCAGCTGGGCATGAGTGGTTCCCAAGGTGAGTTGGTAGATGTTTTCGAAAAAGAATTCTTTTCTTCCTGAGGAGAAGAGAGACAAGATGAGGTCGCTGGTATTTCCCAAGGAACAGCTCCATGTTGCAGGTTGGGATATGAAATCTTCTTTTTCACTGCAGAATGTAAATATGCTGGCCGAAGGGCTGCAAGTGGGTGGGTGAAATCAAATTGCTTAAAGGTAGCATAAAAGAAAGACATGGTATAAAAGCAGATTTTTAAAAGACAAATTCATATTGGTGACTACATGCTGCATGTCACTCACCATTTTTCAGGCTGCCTTTCAAAGTTTAGTGGAGCCTAAGATATCAGTAAGGCAAGGACCAGCTTTAAGGGGGGAGGGGCTCCCTGCAGCCTGCCATCTTGCTGGGGTACCTGAAGGCACAGCCACGGCTTTCACTGGGCAAGTGCCTTGCAGCTGGCTCAGGTGGCCCAGCCCCAGCATATTCCTGTTCTTCACCTCACTTCCCCCTCCTGCTTGCTCTGGTTGTTGTTGTCCCTGCTCATAGGGTCCTTGAATTCACCCACCCAATTTCTACTTTCGTGGTCGTACTTATATTCTGAATGCAAAGGAAGATATCATATCCTAGCCTCTAACTTGGAGTGCTTCCCTAAGAAACACAGGTGAACTTATCTCATCTCCCTTCTCCTCAGATGGAAATGAATTCTCTTTTGAAGTCAGTTCTGCCAGCTTACTTTGGGTACTCTTTGTCCCAGCTGAGAACTGGGGCAGTGACCAAAGCATCCCAGCCTTTTCAGTCGCTTGTGCTTTTCCGTCCTCTGTGAGGTGAGCATGAGCTGGCTTCCTGTGGAGTGTGGCCAATGGGAGGCACCAGAAAGAGCTGTAAGAAGGAAGAGAGAGAGGAGGGGGGTATTTCTTCTCTGCTTTGGTGCTGGGTTCTTCTCCAGGGCTCAGGGTCTCAGAGCCCTGGCAACACTTTCTCTTCTGCTTCCCACAGTCTGAGTGTGAGTCAGCCCCGAGTCTCCCTCCTCCTGGCTGTCCTCCTTCATGTGCCCAGGCACATCTGAGATGGTCTGTATGTTACATTCTCTTTGAGGTGTCCACAGAGGCTCCTGAGTCTTGCTGCCTGGAGAGCACCTCACTCCTGCGGGCCTCCTGGCTGGCACCCCAGCCAAGAGCATACTCTGAGTTGTCCTCAGTCTTCACCATGACTCTACCTTCTCCAGTTCCTCCTGCAAGTGCTGCCACTGCCCCGGACTCCCTTGGACACAGGTAAGGCAGCCTCTGCTTCTCAGGAGCCTGTGACCAGGGGAGGTGATGGGACAGCTAAGGACCAGAGAAGCCAGAAATGCTACATGCTAACTTGTCCTGCCCTGCAAATAAGTTCTCCTGGAGTTCTAAGGAGGAACAGGCTCTCAGGAAAGGGGTCAAAAGCAAGCATGGTGGCATGTACCTGGAAGCCAGGTATTCCTGAGAATGAGGAAGGAGCATTCCATGTTCAAGGGCAGCCTAGGGAACTCGGTCAGACTCTGTCACAAAACAGAAAGTGAAAAGGGCTGGGGATTCAGTGGAAGAGTTTTACTGACATGTGTGAGGACCTGAGTTTGATCTCCTGTACTAAAAAAGAAAGAAAGAAATCAAGAAAGAAAGGAAAAAAGACCTTGAAACCGTGATATTAAGTGAAATAAATCAGACACCAAGCTTAAATATCATGTTTTCCCTTATACGAGAAACCCAAACATAAATAAAGAACAAAAGAAAAGTTAGATAACAGGAAAGATGAGGAATAGATCTTTGCATAAGGGAAAGAGACAGAGATGGAAACAGGATGAAAGAAGGGGATGAAAAAAGAATCAAGAGGTGTCATATGCCAGACCAACTCCCCACAACAATCGTTATTAACTGAAAATGTGTGCTAATGAGAACAGTAACAAAAAATGTGAGTCAAAAGGAAAAACAAAAGCAAAGGTAGGTGGACAGCCAGCGCCAGGAGAGCACACGAGGCTCTGATGCCACCCCAACAGAGGTGAGCACCACGGGAGTCGTGTGGCAGAGGAGGCGGCGGCTGAGCTGTGGCCTGGAGGAGGGAGACAGTGTTGGGGGCGGAGGTGAGGCAGCAGGGCAGGAGCTGGAGGCCAGGTGGGCGGGGAAGGTGAAGGAGGCCGGAGCCTGCAGGAGAGCCACTCTGGGGCCCAGAGCCCCTTCCAGGCCAGCTCGGTCCTCATGCCCAGCATCCCCTCTGCCAAGGGCAGCGGTGCTCCCTGGACCTGGGGCATCGCCTGCTGCTTTTTCCTCTCTGGAACTACCTTGGGGAGGTTGCTTTTCCTTGCTGGGCAGCAGTGTCCTCGTCTGCAAGAGGTGTGTGTGGTGCCTCTGAGGGGCCTCGGGGTCTGAGGCCCTGGGAGTGTGTGCGACAACCTCACCTTGACCTTCACTCTGACCTTCAAGAGCAGGGAGCTTTGTTTTCAAGGAGGAGGCTGATGGGATAAGGATGAATTATATCAAAGTTGATATTTCCTAACTGCTGCATTGTGGAGCACCTCTTCAGTATCCCATTGAATAATTTTGACAATTTTCCTATAACTAAGCTTGGTTTAGCTAAACTATCAAAAGACAAGTTTCCATGTGGTTTAAAACTATAGGATGTATTTTTTTTCTCATAAAATAAGAAATCTGTAGGGAGTGTCGCACTGGCTTTGATTCAATGGCTCAGATATGTTCGGACACATCAGGCCTCTTGGCTGCAGAAGGGCTGCTATAAACCCAGCCATCACCTTTGTGGAGGAAAGGTGAAGGGAAAGAGACAATGCTGGGTTTACTTTTGTCTGTTTTTCTTTTTTCAGATTGGTAAAGGAAAATATTACTAATCTAAGGTTAGCCATGTTTCACACATAAGCGCCAACACGAGTAATCCCTAAAGCCTCATGTCCTCTACTGTTCGTCCTGGCTTGGCAAACCCTGCTTGTGAGGTCTTGTATTTTTGTGGAATCAAATGTCAAGGCAGGTTGGAGGCTGAAGGGGATCCCCACACTGGGGTGGAGGGGAGTCCATTTGTTCTCTGAAATGTTCTGGCTTTGTGTGCTGAGACTACACCTACTCTTCTTGGGAATACGTGTTACCAGCACTATTCAGGGAAAGAGTGTGGAATCTACACTGACTGAAAAATGGGCAGGCTTCTCCTGAGGGTCCCACCTGGCTCCCTATGATACTTGCTCCTTCCCTCACTTCCGTCCCAACCCATTTTTCTCTTCTTATGTTTTTCTGTGTGGTGCCAGGGAAAGCATTTCCATCTGGGTTCACAGCTGCTCCTTGCTGAGCCAGCTGTGTGCCTGGCCTTCACCCTGCCCCTGGGTGGGCACCGAGTGCAGGGACAACGGATGTCACTAGGAGACGGGGTGAACCATGTTTGCTATTTTCCTCCCCATGGAAAATAACAAGGTAATTATTATTATGTCTGTAGAGATTTAATTTAAATGGAAGCAGAGACCTTGAAACAAATTGCTTATTATAGCTGGGATGGAGAATTAGAAACAGAAAGATGAACTTTCTGCTCTTTTGAGTCTCTCTCTCTCTCTCTCTCTTGCTCTCTCGGAAGGAGGTGAAAGGTCAAGGGAAAGTCAAGAGGGGTCAGTCTGGAGCAGAAGCCTCAGCCTCTTCCAGTGATTTTGTGGCTGTGGCATTTGGGCTCTGTGGCTCTTGGGAAAAGTGCTGATTGTACTTGGCAGACAGACCACAGGGGTGGGCGCATTGGGTGTGTGGGTGTCGCAGGAGAAGGGAAGGTAGGCCTGGGACATTTCCCCAGCCCCTGAGGTTCTTGTGTTTGCAGTGATGCCCGAGTATGTCGATTTCAGTGTGCTCACAGTTCCTCCTGGCCCTCATCCACCTTAAGAGCACCCATGGCTCAGGCCCGTATCCCCACCTCTGCCTGATGCCCACAGCACCCTTCCTACAGTGGTCCATCATGCCGGGACTCATGCCTTGACTGTACCATGCCTGAGTCCTCAGAGCTTTCGGGCTTCCATGGCTCTTGGCACACTTCTCTGATGAATGCTTCTTCAGAACTGACATTACTGTTTTACTTCTCTTTTTCTTCATGGATCTGTGAGATCTCTAAGCACTGGGGGAATGTTTCATTCCCTTGCAGGGTCCTGGGCCCCGGCACAACTTCAGACCCAGACAGTGCCCCTGCACTCGGGCCTGAGCAGAGAGCACAGGTGAGTGACCCCCTGGCCCTGCAGAGGGACCAGCCAGGCTCCTCCTGGAGCCCCCCACACCTGGCATACATAGTTGTTATGGATCTCCAGCCCCCTGTGTCCTCTTTCTTGTGATGTTTCTCATTTAGTATTTGCATCTAGACACAAGTGTTCCTGCTCTAGGGCTTTAACAGCCCACTTGACATTTTCCGTTTTTTAGATGATTGTTCCTATTAAATTATTGTAATGAAACAGATGAACATAACTTGCTTTTCTCTTTTCTTTGAAAACTATTTCCCAGTGAACTGTGTACCAAGCTCACAGCAGAAGTAGATATCCCCCAGGGGACTGAGTGGGTTCCTTAGAGGCAGTGGCATTGCTGTGGCCAGGCCCCAGGTCCCTGGGGCTGGGAGTCACACTACAACTAGGGGCACCCCCGTTGCCCAGGTCACTTCCTTTCCTATTGCCAGCACAGTTCTCTTGTGCTTAAGGGTCTCCTAAGTAAGGTTTCTTCTTGAACAGCAGACTACAGTGAGTCCTCCACTTTGGAACACCTGAGCTGCAGACTTTCACAGATACCGGTGGATCTCGCATTACGTATTCGTAGGGGTGAACGAATCACAGAAGTAGCTCACGAGTCTGCTGGACGTGGTCACAGCACGCTGACTGTGCTGAAAAGTACAACTAGTTTCTTGGAGGCCCCATTAGACCCAGCCATCGCTCTGCTAGGTATATACACACAAAAATTAAAAGATTCATATCACAGTGACATATGTGCACCTATGTTTATAGCAGCTCAGTTTGTGATTGCTAAATCTTGGAAACAACCCAAATGTCCATCAACTGGAGACTGGATAAAAAAGCTGTGGTTCTTCTACAGAATGGAGTATT
>PVIR01009931.1:0-51561 GCA_004026965.1 Petromus typicus
GATACAATTACAACCTCTCCAACCTGCTCTCTGTAGTTGGCCCCCAGAAGCCCCAACTTGTCCTATTTTCCTTTTCCACAGACCCCTTCCCATCCCCATCACGCCTCCCACGGAGCCACACTAATCTGTTCCATGTGGCTCTTGTCATTTGGCCCGGTTCTCACGAGATGTGGGCCATGATTTAGCACACACGTGTCTCCAGTGCCCATCAGTGCACTCAGGGCCTCACACGTGTGTACATGTACCTGCCATCTCAGGGAGACTGAGGCAGGAGGATCACAAATTGGAGCTCAGCCTGGGCAACTTAGTGACTTCGTGGTTCCTGACTCAAAATAAAAAGTCAAAAAGACCCAAGGATGTAACTCAGTGTGAAGGCTCTGGGTTCAGTCCCCAGCCCTCTGCCAACTCTGCTATCCCAGGCGGAGGATATACACCCAGCCCATTTTATCTGCCCACCCCTTGACCCACATGCCCGGCCTCCAGATGCAACACTGGCAGACGGTCTTGGCCTGCCTGTGCCCTCAGGGCCTTTGACTTTCCCTGGGCTTGTCTCCCACTCCCTCTTTCCTGCTTCCTCCACAGCCGGCACCTGCAGCTCCTCCTCCTGGCAGGACAGACCTCAGAGGCAGGCAGCACGTCCTGGGGGAGGGCAGAGGGATGTGCACATTCAGCCTCCGGGTATGTGACCTGTGCCTTTCCGAGTGCTATGTGGGCGTGGGTGAGCCCCTGTGGGACTCTGCAGGATGCCGCACCCTTGCCTGGCCTCCTCCCTTTCCCACTCCTCGACTCAGTTTTCCTGGAATGCTTCCTTCATCAATCCTGTTTGCAGGAGTCCTTACCAAAGGGCTCGCTTCCTGAGGGAATAGAGGGCAGGGCTGTGCCAGTAACGCCCTTGAACACCCTTCGGCAGGTCTCCAGGCAGCCATGTGGTCACAGAGATCACCCCAGGCATTGATGGGGACCCACAGCATGACAGGAAGAGCTGCATCCTACATAGCTGCCTGGGGGCCTCTGGGTTCCCGGCCCTTCTGCAGTGCAGTGGGTGCAGATCAGTTACTTCTTGGGCTTCCGGGCTGCTGCTCCTTTATTTACCAGTAGTTTTCCCAAGTCCAGAGGTCTTTATTTAACAAATTTTTAGATAACCTATGAGAGCCAGGTCATAATAATTAGCATATTATTTCTGACCAATGAAGATTCCCAAGTTATTATACAAAAAAGATGTGTACTGTGTTTGTAAAATCAGACTTCACATCATTTGAATCATCTGCCAACTTGGCGGGAATGTTTCTTTGGTGACATTTATCTATAAGCCAACTTTGAATTACAGGCAAGCATCTTTAAAAAAATCCAAAAATCCAAAAGAAAAAAAAAATCATTGAGCTCAAACAGCACAGTGTATGTGCTGTAACAAACTGAACAGACAGACAGAAAGACACACAAGACTACATGTTTATAAACTGGAGTGTGAACTCAGGTGTATTTGGCCAAGTTGAATTATACTAACTCTCTTGCAATTCTTAGGTGTGTAACTTTAAGTAAAACCAGTCAGAACTTTTGTAGGTCTAGTCTCAGAGATTTTTTTGTAATAAGAATCAAAAGGAATAAAAGCCTTTTATGCCTGTGAAAATGAAGGTAGTTTAACACAGGCCTTATGGTGACAGCTCTCTGATTGTGATATCCAGCTCTACAGGCTCTGCCAGAGCCCATGTGTAACTGTTCCCTCCCAAGAGACAGACCCTCAGAGGTAATTTTACCTCTCTCCATCCAGGCGGGCACGCTCAGGCCGGATGTGGGGTGAGAAGGAACCTAGATGATACTCCTTGGAGCTAAGGACGAATTCCAGAGAAAGGGAAGAAGGCCTCCAGCCTGCTTTGGCTCTAGGGAGGTGGGCAGGCCGTGCGCAGTGTAGAAAAATCTCTCCTAAAGATATGAGAGGTTTGGATATGGTTTGTTTGACTGAAACAAGAGGAACAGACCTGCGTCCCTGGTGAGTCTCTACTCGGTTTGCAAGTCCCCTACGAGTCCCCAGGGCAAGTCACTCTGGCACAAGTGGCGGCCATCTGGAGGACCCTGGAAGGTAGTCTGGGCCTGGACTAGCCACCCTTTCCTGTGTATCGGTCCCATCATCCCCAGGAAACTCCTGCTCCTATCTGCCTAGGGATTTCCACAATACAAGTTAGCTTTAAAAGAAGCAAAGGGGCAGAAGGCGTTGCTCCTACTCCTTCTTGTTCAGTGCCAGGTTTAAGGTCCTTTGACTTCACTCTGTCGAGTCCGGTGGCAGCAGATGGGGGTGCCAGGAAGGGACTAGAGCTGGGTTAGCTGTTCTAGCCGTGGGCCTAGACCCCCTCCTGGTGATCCTGTGACTCTTAGACCATATTTAGCTATAACCTTTTCTTTTGCAGATCTTCAGTAGCTTATCTTTCAGGACAGTCGCTGTAACCTCAGTGGGTTTATATACTAAGTGTTCAACACGAACCCAAAACACCCAAAGGAGATGATCCCCGAGCTCCATTATTAATGCTTTGTTTTAATTCCTTAAATAGCTTGAAATGAGACACTTGGAGTCGAAGAATGAACTGATTTTGGTTGTTTAGATCCTTCTTTAGCTGTTACTAGGGAGCAGCCAGCCCCAAGAAGTCTCCATGCATGACTGCTTCCTTACTTAGCTATTGCTACAGAGACACACAAGTCACAAAACGTTTTATAGTTAAGTGGCCCGGGAGTGTGGGCGAAAGAGTCTCGTTCTAAGTCTCATCTGATTCTGAGTCTTCCCCAGGAGCCATGACATCTCTCTTCTTCACCCTTATTGAAGACAGAGGCCTCAGGACTGGTAGTGTTTACCAGACCCAGAACTGATTTCACTGGGCCTCATGCTGAAGAGGTCCTGGGAGAGAGAGACTGTCCTCTGCCATGAGCTCTTTACAAAATTTCCACCAATCCTGTGCCAGTTTTCTAAATCTAAGGGAACTTAATCTCACACACTGTTTTAAAGTACCTTGTTAACTCGAGCTCCTACCTACACCAATTTCCCCCATGATATACAGAAACCTTCCATGTGGCACAGAGTGATTTACCAAACTCAGAGTCCTCTTGCCACCCAACACACCCTGTGTCCTTTTCTCTACTGAAGTGGAACTTCCCTCTCAGGACCACTCCTACATCAGGCCCCAAATATCACAGTAATCCTCCAACTGCCTAGAAAGGGGAATAGTGAGGCAAAGCAAAAGGTAGGGATTTGTGTGATTTCAAAGTCAGTGATAAGTCAGTGCTTCAGAATAGACAATGACAAAGACCCTGAGCTCGCCATTATTTATTGAGTACACGCAAAAATGATGCAGGGAGCATCAGGTGACTTGGGGTGCAGCCGTCATCATAAGTCCATGCAGATCTTACGCTGATAAAGATCTTAGGTCATGAGGGTTCCTATGTTGGAACTGTAAGGAGAGCTTTCTTACAATAGTGGGTGGGAGGAGTTACGGGTAAACGAGGAATCTGTCCCTCCCCACGTTAAACTTTTCTTTTACCACTGGGTTATTAAGGAAGTAGGTTGTCTTCAGCTGACGCAAGCTTGCTGTGGATCGGGACCACTGAGGTCTTAGCTGTGACTGGAGGCAAAAATGGAGTTGTGAATATTCCACAGCTGGTCTGTAGGCAGGAAAATTAGTCCTAATCATGACTTAAGTGTGAAAAGATTTTTTTCCCCATAGTATGTAGAGTTGGCTGACAAAGGTCTCAAATATTTTGACTCAAACCTGCAAAGTTGTGTGTTAGGTGAAGAAACATTATGACAGACAAGTCTGTTAAAAAATTCAGCAGAGCACATGTGTCTAGCTAGAAAGCTGTTTTGAAGGGGCACGTGACAGTATTCCATCTACCTACGGCAAGACTGTGACTTGGGCAAAACTACAGTATTTCTTTCCTGCAAATCAGGATCTAGGGATGTCCTCATCTTTTTCCTTATAGTTAGCATTTTAAAATAGCTGAAGGGTTTAGTTCTTATCTTGCTCAGACCTTTAAGAATGTGTGTCTGGAAATGTGCTCTCTTGTGACCTCCCATCCGATAGGCTGGCCAGTGGGGGTTTTGTGTAAGAACTGCTTGGTCTCTAGGAGGAACCAGTCGTTCTCCTGGCTGCCTGTCTTCTGACCCTCTAAAATCAAAACAATATATCTCTACATGTAGTAGCAGCTTGTAATACTGCTTGTCTCTCACCGAAGTCAGTGTTTGACTTAAGAGTAATGTCACATCTTTCTTATCCAGTCCATAGGTCTGAGTAAGTCCTCTGAAGAACTCAGTGGATATATCAGGGTCATGTGAAACCTTTTTTAGGTCTCATTTGATTTGCTTTCATTGAGAGAAAGGGACCCAGGAACACAGGTTGTCCCGTATTTGCCATTTACTTCCTGAAAGGGATATTATCTTTGAGGGACCTGAGCAGCTTAGAGAAGGTTTTCATTATGGCGGGCCTAGAAATGGCACTCAGCGCCTGGTGGTGAAGGCTTAGACTGAAGTTCTCTTGGAAACTTCTCAGGTTTTAGAAGGTGAGGAGTAGCTTCAGGCTTAGTTGTACTGAATGCCTTAAGGAGAAGGTGTTTGGTTTCTGTGACTCATATTTACATTTGAACCCAAGCAAAGATTATTTCATTTTTTAAAAATTAATTTATTTATTTATTTATTTTTGAGACAGGGTCTTGCTTATAGTTCAGGCTTGCCCTGAGCTTATTATGTAGCCCAAGCAAGCTTCAAACTCACAATAATCCTCCTGCCTCTGCCTCTCGAGTGCAAGGATTACAGGCGCGAGTCACCACGCCTGGCACTGTGGTGTGTGTAATGATTGCTGCTGGACGTGAGTCTTCACACCTGACTCGGTTTTATGTGGTGACAGAAGATTGAACCCTGGCCTTTGTGCTTGCAAGACAGGCACTGGAACCACCGAGCTAAATCCCCAGCCCCAAGGATTCTTTCTTAATGTAAAATAAAGTCTCGATTTGAGACAACTTTGGCCACTTTTTCTCTTGCACTATAATTCTAATTGCGAGACAGGGTTGTAATCAATACTTTTCTCACTATTCCATCTTGGCTTCAGGAGGTAGACACACCGTGCATGGCTGTAAAAAAAATATTAAATCACTTTTTTTCATTCTGAGAGTCAAACATTTTCCAATATTCAAGAATATAGTGAGTAAGACTTTGGGATATAAAGTTCCCTAACTGAAACAAGAGAGAAACAAATAAAAAACAGCATTCTTAAATCCTTGCTTGATTACTATGCCCCTAGGGCATCCCAGTGCATCCCTCAAGGTTTATTCCATTCTAGGGCAGGTAAATAACATCCGGAGAGATGCCTAAAAAATAAAGCCAGACTGGAATGTCTGCCTTTTACCAGTCCCACAATCTTATTTTCCTCAGGGAACTTGCATCTTCAACCCAAGATACAACTGACTTCATAACACAAGTTACAATTGACTTCAGCCAGGACCATCACGTTTAGAGCAGGAAGCATTGCTATCCAACAGATGCAAATCACTGCTTTCTAGTTCCTTGAAAGGCAACGAAATAGATCAGTGGTCACATGAGAGCACTTCTCTGCCCTAAAAAAGAGAACCTTTAGAGACGGTAGGTCAGAGATTCTGCCCTGGACTTTAGGGCAGAGAAAGCACAGACCTTTCTGTGTCTATCTAGTCATTTAGACAATTTTTATTACCAGCAAGATAAGGCTACTTCTTTAAGGTCCACTTAAAAATTATTTCTTTATTTTTATCCGCGGTACTGGTGAAGTCCATTTTAAATTCACTAAGTATGAACTCAGAGGCCTGCATAGCATCCACAGTTTACACATTGTTAAGGCACCCTTATCAACTTCCTACTCATGTATGAAGGAAGAGAAAGGCTGACCCAAAGCCTTTTTTATTCTGGTTAGCATGGAAAAACACATGTGCAACACACTAACTTACTGCTATTTTCCTTCGTGTAAGACAAAACATTGTGCAAGCTGCTTTAGTCTGACTCCTAACAAGTTGGAAGAAAGTTTAAAGGGAGTTTTTAAACTCACTAGCAGAAAAAAGAAGTTCAAGTCATTTAAACGTTCAAAAAAAAAAATCACCACACAGTACACTTACAAGCCCAATATCAAGGTTCTAAAGTCCATAACCTATCAGCAAAGATATTTTTAATCCTATACACATAAATGATGAAGACCATCCCTAGGAAGGAGACATGGTTTGGGTAGTTTTTAATCCATCAATTGGCTTTTTGAAGCTGACGTGGGGTCCTGTCTTACTAGTAGAGAAAACATTCTAAACCTATAGCTTACCTCTTAACAGAACTTAAGAAAGGGCTCTGCAGGCATCAAATCAGATCACGGTGAGACAGAGGATATCTGATGATCACTGACAGGGTTCCCCTTTTACCTCAATGTGGAGTCCAGATAGGGACAAGATGTGGAGATTTTCTGCTGATTCCGCAGAGGGCTGACTGGTGCCAGCTTCTACAGAGGGACCTATGAGTATCTGCCAGACAGTGGCGCTGGCTAGGCCTCTCAGCTGTCACCTCAGCTTCTACTAGTTCTGCACAGTCAAAGAGCTGTCTCCTAAAGGGATCCAATTGCCTATTTGGTCAGTGTTCCAACTACCACTGGCATCGATTGGAGTGCGGATTCACCAGAGCATAACTGGAGAAGCCTGTCCTCTGCTTTGAGAGTGGCAGCTGCCCTAAGGTCGATTACTAGCTGGCACAGCCACCGCTCTTTGGCATTCTATAAGTGACAGAAAAAAGCCTGAATTGTCTTTATCTGAGATGATTACGTAAGAGACCTATTTCTCAGCATTTTTAAGCAACTAAGTCCAAATGCAGCAGATATAAAACAAGGATAAAACATAATTTTAATGAAAGACAATTCATCATAAGAGAAACAACCCATTTGCCAAAATTTAAAATAAGACTACTTTGAAGCAAATATTGAAACAAAAGCCGAAGTCTACAAAATAAAAAGAATTTATGAAACGACCCAGAACGTATGAGACAAAAGTTACAGTTGATGAAGCGAAAGACAAACGTTAGAACCTATGAAAGAAAATTTACCTTTGTCCAGTAATCTCAGCAGAAGACCTCCAAATTGATGCAAGGGAATAGGCGCAACTCCCAAACCTGCTAGATATCTAAAGTGCAAGTCTGTGTTCTCTTAAATCAAAGAATGAATTCTAAGAACAATGGAGGTTAAAAATAGGAAAAATTTATTAGGAGATAGCTTCTGCCTAAGAGAAGCAAAGGAGGACTGGAAAGTGGTCTGCCTGCTTACCCTGCTTCTCAAAGGTGTTTTATTGAGCAAGCCCTGAGGTGAGGTGGGTTCAAGGTGGAACAAAACTAAAGTCAACTGGTAAAATTCAAGTGCAATTGCTTACGTATTATTGATTAAATGGGGAGCCCATGGAGAAAGCAAGTCTACAAGTCGGGTATCTTTCCTGAAAGGGGTGGGTAAGACCTTGGTTTCCTACCCAGGTGACTGACACCTATTTAGAATATCAATCATTGGGCTGGGATTTAGCTCAGTGGTTTTGGCGCTTGTCTTGCAAGTGCAAGGACCCGGGTTAGATCCCCTGTAACCATATAACAATACTGGGCGTGGTGGCTCACACCTGTAATCCCAGCACTCAGGAGGCAGAGGCAGGAGGATTGCTGTGATGTGAGTTGGAGGCTGAGCTCAGGGCCAGCCTGAAATACAAAGCGAGACTCTGACTCAAAAACAAAACAAAACAAAACAAAAAAACACCTTAAAAAATTAAAAAAAAAAGAATATCGATCAGTGTTTTTTACCCTATGTAGATGTGGTAGTTTCTTTCGTTTTACAATGCTGGCCTTCAGTGAGTGTGTCTAGATTGTTTTCCAGGTCGGCTCCTTGGTTGTCCTCCAAGTTGGTTCCTTGCAGACTGCCCCTGTCTAACTGCCTATAAGATATCTAATTAACCTACCTACCCACCATACTATCATTGTAGTCTGGCGCTGAGTGCTCTAATTTCTAAAGATGACAACCATGCAGGCATCATGGCCTACATGTTTCTGAAGCTTTAGTTCCTTGTCCTTCAAAGGGGCAGGATGCTTCCGGCTTTGAGAGCTGTTGAGGACAGTCTGTGGCAACAATGTCTAAAGGGCCAGTCCCCTGCCACACAATGAGTGCTCAATACATCGTGCCAGGAACAGGAAGCCATGTACTTACTGTGCCAGGCACTGGGCTGAGGTTGCCTGGGAATGAGTGTGTGTCAAACGGGAGGCCTCAGGTGGGGTGGCTTTGGGGACAGCACGACATGGTCAGCAGCAGAGGGAAAGGCCTGGGAAGAGGGGAGGGTGACCCGAGGGGGAACTGGCTACTGATGAAAAACCCGCAGGACACTGATGATAGAACCAGCGCTAATGACAGTAATCACGCTGAACCTCAGTGTCCTTGGCCGAACACAGGTGCAACCATGTTGGAATCCTGTCAGGCTGCTGATAGCATGAGGTGACGAGTGAATCTGTATGGGTCTTGCCGTTCAGCACACAGGAAGTGTTTTCTTCCTCATTCTTGGGTGCTTTCCATGTGCCAGGTAGACCCCTGAGCCATTCACAAACATTTCTATTCCATCCCTACTGCAGCCCCAAGGCTAGGGCCTCAGATTAGCCTCGTTACACCGACTCTGAAATTGAGGCTTTCGACAGAGCTACGGGATATCCTCAGGGTCACAGTGCTGTAGGTCAGCGGCCAGCACTGTGGGTATGAAGCCACAGTTAGGTCCTTTATCCCCGTGTTCTATTGCTCTTTGTTCTACTGTCATTATCGTTATCTTCCAAACTCCCGACCCACCCAGTGAGCTAGAAAAGGCCTGAGCCCAAGCATTCATCCGATTGTTCGTCCATCCATTTGCTCACTCATCTGTTTATTCATTCACTTACCGCACCCAATTCCAGGAACCTGCGGCGCCACAACGGGGGGCGGGGGGGGGGGGAGACTGGGTGTCAGGCACAGGGGACATCTCTGCAGCATTTTTGTACTTCTCTGGAGGCTGTAGTTATTTTAAAGTAGAGTTACAGAAAAGAGAAGGCAGAAGTGACACTGTGATTCTAAGCCCTGAGCCTGAGCTAGGTCACCAGAAGTCTTGATCACCAGAGACACTCACAGAGACAGGACTGTGACCATGCCAAGGTCGCCACCCCACGGCCTGAGCAGAGCAGGCTCAGGCCAAAGGGTGCTTTGGTCAACAGATTTAGAAAAACAGAACAAGACAGAAGCAAAGCAGTTCCCGTAGTTTGCTCTCCTCCAAATATTTGGAGCAGAATTCAACTGAGCTGTCTTCCCAAAACACTTGCATCTTGGTCACATGTGGGAAGCCACCACGGTCACTGACGTGCCACCGCCCCACAGAGATGATGGGATGCCGTGAGAGCCAGAACGGGGCCTGTGTTCGCTTCTAGGTTAATAAGTGATCACAAATAAGAATTCATCCTCTAAATCCCATCCTGAGCTGCCACCTGCTCCATGCACACCCCGGGCTCCTCCCTGCCATTTCCAGCTTCCGCTGGCTCTAGCCTTCCTTGACTTGTGAGCTTCTTCATTCCATCTGCAAGGCCTCCTCCTCACTCTGTTACGCTGTCTTCTAGGGCCACCTGTCACCGAGCCAAGGGCCCATCCTAATCCGAGATGACCTTGTTTGGAGACGCTGATCTTCATTATACCCACAAAGTACACCTTCCCTAAATGACCTCATATTCCCAGCTTCTGGTGGATACATTTTTGTGGGCAAGGGGACACCATCCCACCCCTTGAAGAAACGTGGTGGGGCACTTCCTGGAGTTAGAATTTGAAATTGGATTTCAGGTGTGGAGGTGCAGAAAGGCTTTAGGTGTTGAGTTCCAGCTGGCTTTGTCTGCCACAAAGCAGAGCTCGGTGACTTTCTGTGACCTTGACCTATACCAGGTCTTCTGGGCTTTTCTGTCATACTCACTGTGACAGGAAGGAGCTAGGTGATATAGGACAGCCCCCTCCAGGGCTCTGGGGACTGAGGAACATTAGAGACCCTCTGCCATCTAGTCCTGCCTCTGAAGGGCATCTCTTTTGCCTCAGTATATCCTAGACCCAAGAGTAAGCAGGTGGGAATTGTTCTCATCCCCATTTTTATTTATGCATTTTCTTTTTTTCTGGTATGGGACTCAGACCAGAACCTTGCACTTGCTAGGCAGGCCTGTTACCACCGAGCTGCATCCCAGGCCCTCTCACTTTTAGACTGTACAACTGAGGCTCTAGAGAGAGAAAAGGAGGAAGCATCCATCCAGATGTGCCCACATTTGAGCGGTATATTTCCTCCCTGGCGTCTCCTCCCACAGACCCGCAGAAACTGTCCCAGCAGTGTGTCACCCAGACCAACCTGGGGCACTCTAGGCCTGCAGGCTTGCAGCTAGACAGTCCACCCGTCCCGGAGTCAAATGAGTTGCAAAGTCAGGATTGCAACTGACAGAAACCTGAGCTGGGATGACTCATCTGTCCGGACTTTCAGGAGAGCTGCCGACAAGGAAACACAGAGCCTGCTCGTAGACACCTTCCAGCCTGGGCCCCCACGGATGTGGCTACGGGTAAGTGAACTCCACATGTGTCCCAGAACCCAGCCAGATTATCCTCACATGTGGGAGAGTGGATTCTTTGAGAGATCAGCAAAGTGGAGCAGTGAGGAGGGTGTCCCTTTAGGGGACCTGGAGCCGGGGACCTGGCAGATCAAGAAAAGTGTCACAGGCGCAGAAAAATCTTGTAGAAAGCAACATGGTTAAAAGCAAGAATTGGGGTCAGGGTAACCTGGATGTGAGTGTTGTCACTAATTAGTCGTGTGACATTAGCTTTATAATGGGAGCAGCAGCAGGGGCACTCCTGGGCTGGTGGGGTGTGTGAGCTCATGTATTTAAGCGTGTTTAGTACAGTGTTTAGGCTTTTGTGTCTGCCTAATCAATTATTATTTATTACAAGATATTAAAACAAATATAAAGGGCAGAAGGACAAACAAAAACCAATGCGGAAAACTGGACAGCAGCAGAGATAAGGGTGTTGCTGTTTTGACCTAGCATGTGACTCTGAGCTGCTCGGTGGCTAAGTGCTGTGGGTTAGGTTCCGATGTCTTCAATGTCCTCGCAAAGCCTCGCGTGTTAATAGGCTGGATCCAGAGTGTGTGAGGTTGGAATTGATTCATGGTGCAATGCTAGGCACACTAAGTACTCTGAAGAAGATAAAAGAGGTGGGGACTATGGTTCACTGTCTTGTTGCTTTTGCTGTCTTCCGCCGCTGTGGACTGAGGCTCTGTCTTATTAGCTTTGCTGCCTTTGCATGCCATGTTTTTCTTTCCTTTATGATGCTCGTCTGCTATTCCAGCCTTGGAGCCAACTGATTATGGACGGAAACCTCTATGAACTACAAACCAAATGAAACCTTTCCTCTCTAACTTTGGGTGTTGAGTATTTTGCCTCAACATCGAGAGAAAAGTAATTAACCTGTTGAGTCTAAAGGGTGATCTGCTGTAGATCTTGGATTATCAAAAAAGAGGACGCAACCCTGTTCCTCAGGGAAAGCAGCGCTGTTCTCGATCATGGATTTCCAGGGCTTTTATCACTGGGCAGGAGGCTTCCTAGAAGACACCGGAGGAAAGCAACAGGCACCATCACTGACCAAGAATCACAGAGCGTGCCAGTGTGGTTTTCATGTGCCAGTTGCTCCTGTGGACCTTGTGGGAAGGAGAAAGGAAAACCAGCAAAGGTGACCCAGGAAGCGCCTCTATGGGAAGATCAGGACAGTGATGAGGGTCTGAGCTCTGAGGACTCAGGGAGAGAGCTTGGAGGCTCGGAGCAGACACTTTTAATCTGTCAGGGAAACAGGAAATCACCTTCCATTTCACCTGGAAACTTTGGAAGATTCTGGAGGTAGATTTCCCAGCTGTGTGGGCTCAGGAAAGTGACATCACCTCTCTATTCCGATTTTCTCCTCTCTAAACAAACTGTCCCCTGAAGGTGGCAGACAGTTGCACATGTTTTCCATTCCACGAGTGCAATGGTTTGTGTCCAGGTGTCCCTTCAAAGCTTCATGCAGTCTCTTTCAGAGGTGGGTGAATTTAGAGTGTGTGGTGCTGGGATTAAGGGCCTGTGATGAGTAAACCACTGCACCAGAGTGATTGGTTTGGCTCTGCCCTAATCCCTGAGTTCTGAATGAGATAAAAGGAGCAGAAAGACATTGTTGAAGTCCCTTGTTACCATGCTACTTTGTGTGTGCCAAGTTGTTTCTCCCCTTTGATGCCTGTCTGCCTTCCATCTTGATGGACTGAAACCCACTAGCTGTGAGCTAAATAAACCCTCTCCTCTTTAACTTTGGGTGTCAGGTATCTTGTCTCAGCAATGAGAGAAAAGCAACTAACACAATGAAGAGCTCGAATTTTCTTTACCATTCACAGTTGGCAAAAGGTTCGTTGCACCCAGTGATGCACCCAGTCAATGCACCTAGTGCTACCCATATCACAAGGGGGTGCTTTGTGCCCCAATCTGAGGGGTCAGGAGCCTGGGGCTCCAGAGGCAACATCCTTACTCTTGTCCTTCCTGCCCTTGGCATGGGCCTGGAGCTGGAATGCAGGTGGGCACAGATGAGCTGGTTGTCTGGTCTCTATCTTGCCTTCTCCCCTCTACATAAGCAAAGGAGAGTTAAGAGTGGAGTTCTGAAAAACTAATGACAATGATAAAAAAAAAGTAATAGCAACAATAGAAGGCTCATTCTGTGCCAGGCCCTGCTTCAAGCACAGCCGACCTCCCTGTAGGAAGTCTGTATCCATGCATTCAGCCCACCATAGAATGAAAATATTTGATGAAAAAATGTCTACAGTACTGGTCATGGACTGATTTTTTCTTGTGATTTTGTCGTCCTTAAATGATATTGTATCATAGTTATTTCCATTAATGTACATTGTGTCAGGGATGTAAAGTCATCTAGGGATAATTTAAAGTTTATGGGACACATGATAAATGTGCAATATGGGCAGGTATGAAAATGTCAGTCACATCTATTAATTTGGGCAATCAATGCATGTTAATAAAACATTTCAAGCATTTTTGAATGGGAAAATATATAGGTTACATGCAGATAGTATACTATTTTAGTTAAGTCACTTGCACACTGGAGGATTTGGGGGTGCACAAGGGGTCCCTGGAATCCATCCCCCTCACATATGAAGGGACAGCTGTACCTTACATTTGACCTTTAGTTCTTGTAGCCATTTTACAATGTAGGAACCATTATGATCACATCTATTTTATAGGTAAGGCAGATGAAGTACAGTGAAGGTTACTGGGGAGTCCCGCAGACCCAGGATGTGGGGCTCAGCCAAGTCTGCTGTTCTACTTGGGTTATGAACAAAAATGGGCTGTGGACAATAGAGCCATGTGGAGACAGTGAGCACTGCTGGGATTGGATCCCTCCCTTTCCCCTCTCCTGGACTGTTGAGGGTGTGTGTGCTCCAACAGTGGAGATGACCAGCTCTGTTCCCGGGGTGGGGAGGGGAAGAGAGGATGTCAGTGGGATTCTGTCTTAAAGTAAAAAGATAGAGGATTCGGACTTTAGCGCAGTGGTTCTGGCTCCTGCCTTGTAAGTGCAAGGTCCCAAGTTTAATCCCCAGTAACCGTATACCATTACACTGGGCATAGTGGTTCACGCCTGTAATCCTAGCACTCTGGAAGGCAGAGGCAGGAGGATTGTTGTGAGTATGAGTCTCCTCTGGGCTACATAGTGAGTTCAGGACCAACCTGAACTACAAAGTGAGACCCTGTCTCAAAAAAAAAAAAAAAAAAAAAAGTAAAAAGATAAAAAAGACTTGGGATGTAGCTCAGTATAAAGATCTTAGGTTCAACCCCTAGTGTGAGAAAATATTTTTACTAAGTAAAACTGACAAACTCTTAAATACTTAGGAAGTAAACCATCATGTTTTGAGATACATTTTATACTGGCACAAGTCCAAAAAACCCTTAAAATATGGTCAGCACCAGTCAGACCAAAACAGTTAAGTGAACACCATTCTAGATGATCTCTTGATATCTCTACAGATGAGTGCGTTTTTGAGAAGAAAATATTGACAGTACCATACATGCCATTTTATAACCTGCCATCTTGCTTAATGGAATGAAGACATATTTTGCCTCAGTATATTCATGTCAGCCTCAGCCTCAATATATTCGTGTCAGCCTCATGATCTCTTAATAGTATAATTAATAACTTTTTTCTAACCCTCTCTTACCCTCCCTGATAATACCCCCCTTTGCCCTCATTCCTTTCTCCTTGTCTAATAATAGTTTACTTTCATAACATCTCTTCTAGGTTCTGCATATTGGGAACACTTGTGTCACTTATCCTTCTTTCATTTAATCTTATGATCTCCAGTCTCCTCCCTTTTCCTGTAAATGTCATAATTTCACTTTTCTTTATAGCTGAGTGATACTCCCGTGAGGTACAATGAACATGTGCAGATGTACTTACTACATCTTCTTTATCTCTTTACCTGTGGATGAACAAGTAGGCTGGAGTTCTGTGTCTTGGCAGATGAATTTTGTGAGAATGGACATCAGGTAGAAAAGTGTTCCTGTAATATGCTGACTAATTCAGGCACAGAGCTAGGAGTGACTGGATCAAATGGTGTCTTTATTTTCAGCTTTCTGAGGAACTGCCATATTGATTTCTTTAGTGGCTATACTAATTTACAGTCCCACTAGAAGCGTAGAAAGGTTTTCTTCCCCCTCCCATCCTTGTCCACATTTAACGGTTTCTTTTTTCTTTTTCTTTTAATTTGTTTTTGTTTTGTCTGTATTCTTGACGACAACCATTCTGACTGGGATGAGATGGAATCTCTGTAACTTTGTTTTGACTTTTCTCTGACAGCAAAAGATGTTGACCATTTCTTCATATACTTACTGGCCATTTCTATGTGTACTTTCTCTTTTGAAAAGTGTCTGTTCTATTCTTATGCCCATTTATTGACTGGGCTCTTTGATGTTTTAGTGTCAAGTCTTTTGAGTCTTTTATCTATCGTAGTTATGACTTGTGTCAGCAGAGTAAGTGGCCAAGGTTTTCTCTCTTCAGTCTGTGCTGTTACCCTTGCTGTGCAGATGTAGTCTTTGATGTAGTCCCATTTGTTCATTTTTAATACTACAGTGGGCTACTGGAGTCCTATTCTGAGAGTCTTTGCTTGTACCTATGGCTTCGAGTATTCCTTATTTTCACCTAGCACTTTCAATATTTCAGGTCTTAGGTCTTGGATCTATTTTTATGCAGAGTAAAAGGTAAAGATCTAGTTTCAATCTTCTACATATAGATATCCAGTTTTCCTAGGACCATTTGTTGAGGCTGTCTTTTCTCCAGTGTACATTTTTAACCCTTTGCTCCAGAATCACATGGTTGTAGTTGTTTGAACTTGTGTCTGTGTATTCTATTCTATTCCACTGGTCTACACATCTATTTTTGTAACAGTACTATACTGTTTTTGTTATTATGGTTTTGTAGTATAATTGAAATCAGGTATTGTGATGCCTCTGGCCTTGCTTGGATTGCTTAGGATGGCTTTGGCCGTGTGGGGTCTTTTGTGTTTCTTATGAATTTTAGAGCTCTTTTTTTCTATGTCATTGATATTTTTGATGAGGATTGTATTGAATCTGTAGATTGTTTTGGTTTAACTGGTCACTTGAATGTTATTAAATCTGCTGTTCCATGAACATGGGCGAGCTTTCCATCTCCCAGTGTCTTCTTCAATTTCTCTCTTCAGTGCTGTGTAATTTTTATTGTAGAGGGCTTTTTTTAAACCTCCTTAGTGATCCCTGTGTATTTTTTGAAGCAATTTTTAAAAATAGAACTGCTTTTCTGATTTCTTTCTCAGCTAGTTCATTACTGATTTTTAAACTTCTTTTTTCTTGCAGCTATTACAGGATCTCACCAGGGCTTGATTTTGATCCCCACTTCTAGCTCTGCAGCTCCCTTGGCTGTCTTTGCCTAAAAGCTGAAGAGCCAGGCTTGGCCTAGGCCATGCAAGGAATGGTGAATGCTTTGAAGTTCTTTTCCTCCTTGGCAATGACCCTGGCCTTCTCCTTCTCCTCAGTGCCTTCAGTTCTTAAGCTGACTCTGTGATGTATCTGTTCTCATTTGAGGAATAAGGAAATTGAGGTTCAGAGACCAGAAACCACGTGGTAAAGCCTCACAGCTGGCAGTGGCGAGGGCTGGGTTTTAACCATACACATGATGACTGCCTCCAAGACTTCCCAAGCTCACAAAGTCCTCCAGAGAGGAGTTTGTTCTTCTGTCCATTGAGAAAATGCCCAATAACATGTTAGGAGGCTCATGGCCAGTGCCAGTCTAGCTGACTGCACAGGAGTTGCTCAGCGGCTGTCCTTGTGTCCATCTCTACACCAGAACACAGTGACAGCAGGGCCTGTGTCTCATTCATGGCACCCTGGGGTGCCAGAATATTCTCAGTGAATATATTCTTTTTTTTTTTTTTGAGACAGGGTCTTGCTTTGTAGTTCAGGCTGTCCCTGAGCTCAGCCTCCAACTCACATCACAGCAATCTTCCTGCCTCTGCCTCCCGAGTGCTGGGATTACAGGTGTGAGCCACCATGCCCGCCCGGCACTGTGGTATGTGGTACTGGTTGCTGCTGGGCGTGAGTCTCCACGCCCAGTATTGTATGTGGTTACTGGGTTATCGAACCCGGGCCCTTGTGCTTGTAAGACAGGCCCCGGAACCACTGAGCTAATTCCCCAGCCCCCAGTGAATATATTCTGAGTGAGTAATATTCCCTCACTACACTGATGCTTCCATACCAGTGATGGGCCAACCCCACGGCTCTCTGCTTGAGCACTACAGCAAAGTATAAAAGAAAAAGATAACTTTTCAGATAAATGGCGGAAGGTGGGGCACCAATGCCTCATGTTAGGCAGGGACAAAAGGCTCCAAGTCTGCCACTATTTACGGAGTCACATAAACAATTGGAGGAGGCCGTGAGTGACTCAGAGAAGAGCGATGATGGATGCCACTGGCTAGTGAAAGAAGAATGAAGCATTCTTGTAAGGACTGAATATAAGTTACTAGGAAACCTGAGTCTTCCCCTAAAGTTGGACTTTTACCTCAACTGCATTGTTCTGAAGAGGCAGGGCCTCAGCTAAAGTTATCTTGCCCGTGAGCCTCTGGGCTTTCTTGGTCTTCCCCTTGACACTGGAGGAAGCAGATGGCTGTGCTTCCCATGATTCTCAGTTTTTACATTTCTTAAAACAAAAGCAATAATAAGTGCCTGGAAGAGGCACCGGGAAGATGAAATCACATGAAAGAACGAAAGTTGCTGGCACCCTTGGGATTTGAGAGTCGTCCTCTTTGGTCTTCTCTGTGCCAGCTCTGCTTGGCACTCTCCGGTCTTGCCCTGGCTCACACGTGGAGCTGTCCACGCTCTCTCCCCGTGTCTTTCCTTCACCTAGCCCATCTTAGCCTCTTCTGAGATGCTGGGGGAGGTAGTGGTTGGATGAAGAGTCTGGCCCATGATCTAGGTCAAGTCAGGTGACCTGGATTCAAGGGCTCTGCAGCTTCGCAGGAGGGTGATCTTGGTTGGCCACATCAGCCTCTAGAATTCTGCTTCCTTTTCAGTCAAATGGGAATAAGCACAATAGCTCCCACTTCTGGCTCTGTTTCTCTTCAGCTCTCTTTATCTAGAACTGGATTTACCGGACCCCTTTTTCCTTCCCAGCAGGTGTCACCAGCTGGACACGGGGACTGACTGGCCCAAGACCCATATTTGATTGTTTCTGGCACCACGACTGTGAATGGTGAGACACTCTTGTGATCAAAACTCAACATCTCCAAAGGGGACCAGCGACCACAGATGGGTTGGAGCAGTGGGGAGAGACCCTTGCAGAGCTGTCCCCAGGGCTTTGGAAGTGTGGGTTGGAACCCAGTTTGCAGTTCTGTGTTTCTCTCCCTCACCATTGTTGGAATCCTCCCAGTATTTGAGGGATTTCTGGTGACTAATTGTTTCCCACTGGACTGTACGGAAACAGAGGGTCCCAGAGAGACAACAGAGGTGGTTATTGAGAGGAGAGACTCTGACACTTGGGTTTTAGTCACATTTCCGCCTTTTCCTAGGTGTACGACCTTAGATAACTGACTTCAGCTCTCCACACCTCAGTCTCCTTGTTTTAAAGTTGGGTTCCTAATGTTCCCCATTGAGTTGTTGTGAGGAGTGAGAAATTTTATATATGTCAAGTCCTAAGAAGAGTGCCTGCTACGTAGGAAGCGCCGGGGAGGTGTCTGCTAAATAAAACAGCAACACAATCAGGAGAAATTGGCTAATTCTTTTCCCCTGTTGATCCTTGCCTTGCCTTATAGAAAATGGAGAATGATTATTATAATTATTCTGCTGAGGACTACTACTTAGATGATAACATCATAATTTTTGATGAGGAGTCCTCTCCCTCTGAAGACAAGGTAGCCAGGATCTTCCTGGTGGTAATCTACAGCATCATCTGCTTCCTTGGGATCTTGGGCAATGGCCTGGTGATCATCATCGCCACCTTCAAGATGAAGAAATCTGTGAATACTGTTTGGTTCCTCAACCTGGCTGTGGCAGATTTCCTGTTCAATGTCTTTCTGCCCCTCCACATAGCCTATGCAGCCATGGATTACCACTGGGTGTTTGGGAAAGCCATGTGCAAGATCAGCAACTTCCTGCTCATCCACAACATGTACACCAGTGTCTTCCTCCTGACCATCATCAGCTTTGACCGTTGCATCTCCGTGCTCCTTCCCGTCTGGTCCCAGAACCACCGCAGCATCCGGCTGGCCTACGTGGCCTGCATGGCCATCTGGATGCTGGCTTTCTTCTTGAGTTCCCCATCCCTCATCTTCCGGGACACAGCCAGTCTGCATGGGAAGACATCCTGCTTCAACAACTTTAGCCTGATAGCACCCGTGTCTTCCTCCTGGCCAGCTCACTTCCACCTGGATCCTGTAGGGCACAGGCGACAGATGGTGGTAACTCTCACTCGCTTCCTGTGTGGCTTCCTCATCCCTGTCTTCATCATCACAGCCTGCTACCTCACCATTGTCTGCAAGTTGAGGCGCAACCGACTGGCCAAGAACAAGAAGCCCTTCAAGATTATTGTGACCATCATCGTCACCTTCTTCCTCTGCTGGTGCCCCTACCACACGCTCTGCCTCCTGGAGCTCTACCACAAGGCCATCCCCAGTGCTGTGTTCAGCCTGGGTTTGCCCCTTGCCACTGCCATCGCCATTGCCAACAGCTGCATGAACCCCATTCTCTATGTTTTCATGGGTCAGGACTTCAAGAAGTTCAAGGTGGCCTTCTTCTCACGTTTGGTCAATGCTCTGAGCGAGGACACGGGCCACTCTTCCTACCCTAGCCACAGGAGCTTTACCAGGATGTCCTCAGTGAACGAGAAGTCTTCCATGAATGAAAAAGAAACTGGCATGCTGTGAGCCTCTCCTGAGAACTCCCCTGTGGGCACTCCCAAGCCAGGGCTGCCCCAGGACATCCTAAACCCAGTGCATTTTGCACAGTGGACTATTTTTTGAGCTGGGAATCCAGCACATGGAACCTGTTTCTCCAAGTGAGGTGATGGACAGAGCCTGTCACATTGCTTGTAACCCTGGACCTGCAGTCTGCTACATGGGAGACCAGCTTTGCTGGATCTTGAATGGAGAAGGAAGCACTGCCATGCGCTAGGATTAGTGTAAGGCTGTGGGATGAAGCTTCCTCCACTGTGCCCCAGAAATGCCACACTCTGTGAGACCCCTAGTGTGAGCAGTAGAGATCAAAGCACACTCAGTATACAACCTATATCAGCAGTCAGCTAGGGAACTCCACTCTCTCAGCCATTCTTCTGCTTAGTTACCTGGAACAGCAAGCTGACACCAGCCTGTGAACTTTCATGACCAGGAGCTTGACCTTCAGATAAGCTTGGGAGACAGAGAACAGAGGGGCATTGTTGGCTTTTTGAAGGCTAGACTGCCAACAGGACTAGGGGCTTGGTGAGGGGTCAGGAATGGTAAAGGCTGAGCAGAGACCCTGGCCAAAAGGTCATGGACATGCAGCCCCTCACCCGAGATCTACAGAGCAATGGTGCTATTGGGGCCTGGGTAGTGCCAGACCTTTGCCCTAGCTCTGCTTTCCTGTGGTGGCGGTTACCCAGGACTGTTGGACAGTTTCACTGATGGACACTACCTGTCATAAGGTTTCTTTTTTCTCTAATCCACTCAGCTCTGGCTAGAGGAGCTCAGAATAAAACCTTCCTTGGGGTGTATGGGGCAGGAGAAGAGCTTCGCTTTTCTCCCTTTGTCTCCAAGCCTTGTTGGAGTCCGGTCCAAAGCACAGCTCTGGAAGGCAGCCTAGGGCCCCTCCTGGAGGGAGCGGGTGCCTCAGGGCTAAACACAGGTGAGGTCCAACTCACTCAACCAAGCTCCTGACATAAAACACCAAGCAGCGCATGTGCAGCCCCATGCCATGCCCGGGCTTTTCTCATCTGAACCAGCCACTTCCTGCAGCAGGGAATGGCTTGTTCTTTCACCAGCGACAAGGCTGAGGCTCACAGCAAGTCAGTGGCAGAGAGAAGATGTGAACCACGCTGTGCCGGCTCCACAGATTTCATTCTCTTATTAAAACATCTGTATCAAGACTATTCCAGACCATAACGACAGCTCTTTATAGGTATTATCTCCTTTATTCCTTATAGGAGCTCTAAAATCAGGTACAATGATTAGTTCCTTCTTGCATACGAGGAATCTGGGACCCAGAGAGATGAAGTAACTTGCTCCAGGGCACATCGCCAGTCTCTGCCAGAGGCTGGATTAGAACTTCGGTTTGCCTGGCTCGAAGTAGGCTGCAGAGGCTGGAAGCAACTAGAGAGGTTAGAGTTTTAACTGTAATGATTCATTCTCCAGAAGATGGTTGTGAACATCTTAATGGCATTTAAGAATCTTTGCAAGTAGCTTTCAGAATGATCTAGCATAACCAGAAGATGTATCTGACCGACAGCTCCTCGACACCCACTAACATGACTCCCCTCAGGCCCCGCAGGACTCCCACTGCCAGTACCCCTTGAGGTCTGTGGAAAAGGAGGGTTGAGGTCAGCTTGGCCAGAGGCAGCTGCTGTGGACCCAGAGCCTTCTGCCTCTAAGTGTCCACAGTGTTCTGTTCTCTTCCGAGTCCCCTTGTTGCTAAGCCAATTCTCCAACAGGATGCAAGGAGCAGATGTAATGTCTACCTCTCGCCAGGCCAGTCCCCAGGCTGCAGGCTGTTTGGAATCACACTTCATTAAAGGACAGACTGTTCCTTTCTTGCTGGGTCTTGGTGCTTGTGATGAGGTGGCTCTGAGTGGACACAGGCTGGGGACACGATTGCTTCACAGAGCATTCAGGAGCAAACAGGGAACTTTAAAGACCGCCTGGTGCCCCCCATCCCTTCTCTAGCTTTCAGATGAAGCCACTGATGCACAAGATAGCATCATCTTTGTTTGTCCCAGGTCACGGAGACAGTTGTCTCTAACCCGGGGGTGATGGGGCTCCTCCTGGGCTTCCTGGCAGGCCAGGCCAGGCTGCGGAGCCAGGAATTCGTACTGTCATCGGAAAAGCTGATAAACAGGAGCCCAGTTCAAGCCCGCTGTTTTCCTCCTCAGAGCCAAACCTCTTTCTTTCTGGCTGCTATACCAATGTCCTTCTTACTGCAGTGCACTGTCAAGTATCAAATGCGAACACAACCTCCCCATGTCTGGTCCCCTCTGTTTTTATGAGCATCTTCACAGGTCCCATATGTATAATCCCTACAGTTTGCAAAAATGTGTTCCCCTGAGTCACTCCACAGGCAGCCAACATGCCCCAGACTTGAGCTCCTTCTCTCTGGGCCCAGGACCCAGCTACAACACCCAGTGCTGCTTCCGGTTCAGGTGGGTGGGCCAAAGGGGCATGCAAACAAGAGGCAGAGGGACAACAAGAGAAGATGACAGTTAAGGATGGGACACAGAGCAGAAAGGAAGCAGAGCTCAGTGCAGAAGGAAAGGGACCTGCCATTGTGAAGCATATGCTGTGTGTCTGTCTAAACACTGACACATGGGAAGAAGACCACCATGGACTAACGGCAGAGGCTCAGGGAGGAGCGTTGTCTGTCCAGAGCCTTGTGGTATGTTGTGAGGCAGCAGGAGAAGCCCAGGTATT
This sequence comes from Petromus typicus, assembly GCA_004026965.1. Taxonomy (NCBI): domain Eukaryota; kingdom Metazoa; phylum Chordata; class Mammalia; order Rodentia; family Petromuridae; genus Petromus; species Petromus typicus. The sequence continues at coordinate 22,237 of PVIR01009931.1, forward strand.
TCCGACCTTCTGTTTCCCACATTGTAGACTTTTGGTAATCTGCACTTTGGGAAAATTCCCACTACTTATTTTTATTTTCCAAAAAAATGATGGCTTACTGAAGATAAAACAACAGGGCTCAGCAGGTTTGGGACTGAGGCAGGCCTCCAACTCCCAAGCCCACGCTCTTTGGCACTGCTCAGGCCACTCAAAGATCCACCCTCAATCTACCCCAACATCCTCTCACCCACCCATTTATCCTAGCTCTTACCCGCTCATCTGCCTCTCTCGATACCCTCCTTCCTATCCACTTGCCCCAATGCCCACCCAACTGCCCACTCACCCCAATAGCTCCCTGCTCACTCCTGCATCCACTTAGTTATTTACCTCAGTGTGATTCACACAAAGATCCATCCACCCATCCAGGTACATAACCATCTAGATCAGTGATGGCAGACCTTTTAACGACCAAGTGCCCTACCCTACCAAAACCCACCTATTTATTGCAAAGCACCAACACTACAATTAAACCTGAATACTAAAGTTAGAAAAAACAACTCATACATTTACATTGTTTGTCTTAAAACACGAGAATATGTGCCACTGATGTATATATTTACCCATTCATCCATTGTATTAACATGATTCCTGCTAGGGCCAGGGAGTTAGCTCCAGTGGTACTGCGCCTACCTTAGAAGCACAAGGGCCTATCAAAATTTTTTAAAAATTAAAAAAAATGATACCTACTCTTCACCAGGCACTGTGGTAGGTATTGAGGCCACTGGAATAAGACACACACTTTCTCTGTCCTTGCAGTCTCCTTCACTGGCTACTGGTATGGACAGCCAAACATTAAAAATTAAAAGAAAACAACCAGCCCCAGTGGAAAGTCATCACAGTGCAGAGGGACCTGACCCTGTCCCCAGGCCAAGGAAACTTCCTTGTGGAGGAGACGATTCACTGCAATGTAGAAGATGGGGAAGGATTGATTTGGTGGGGAGCTGAGGAGAGGGTGCTCTGGGTGGGGGAAGGGGGCAGTTGTGGAGAAGCAAGAAGGAGTGATGGTTCTAGCAGGCCGATGAGGATGTGGTGACAGTGATTGGAAGGTGGGGACCCCTGCCTTGAGTTGCAGGGAGCCACCTGCAGGCCTGTGATGTGACCAGACCTGCATGCACCCCGAGTCAGTGGGCCCTGGATTCTCTGGGGAGGGCCAGCTGGAAGAAGAGGCCGCAACCTTGCTGAGGCATCATGGTCCCTGAACACAACAGGTGAAGGCAGACCTTGAGAGAAGTAGGCTATGGGGGAGACATTTAACAGCTCCCTGCGCTTCCTCAGGGGAGCACTCGGTGGGAAACCAACCCAGGTCCATTTCTGCTACACAGAGGTCTCATTGCACTGCTTTATTGACAGAAATTAATTGAAAATATTATTCAAATGTATCTCCCAGTGCACAATTATATTTCTCCAGGGAGCCCTCTGAGTACATAATACAGCTCCATAAATAATACATATATTAACACTAGAGGAGCAGACGCACATGCGCGCTGCTGTTGCGGGTGGTGGCTGTGGGAATCTCTGCAGACTAGACTCCACGTGCTTGGAGTGGAGGTTTCACCCCAGAAATCACCTGAGTTATGTCCTGAGGGAATTTCCAGAAGCGTCTTCAGGTAGGAGGATGGAAATGCCCCAGCACACCAGCCAGCTGCTGGTCCACACACCTGGTTAACAGGCAGGTGGAGTTGAGACGACAGCTGGTAGAGGGAGGGCAATGCTTACCTGTTTTCATGAGTTTTCGGGAGTTTTCATGAGAACCCAAGTGTGGCGTGGGGGGAGGTGACTGAACATTGACTGAGCAAGCCTTCCAGCCTCCCGATCTCACTGAGACCTCACAAGATATTTCGTGGTAGGGCGACTGCTCCCTCCAGAGACAGATGAAGAAGCTGAGGTTGAGAGAGGTGAGGGACTTGCCCAGTACCACGCAGTCAAAGTGGCAGGGCTGGGATTCAGACCTCGTCTGTTTGTCTCAGAAGTTCTTGCAGCTTGCAGGCAGAAAACTGTCCTTTGAAGAGACTGGTGGGAGGTTGACAAGCTGTACTTACTTCCTCTCTCTCCACTGTTGTGTCTGAGGGGGAGGCGATGGAGGAACATGAAGGACTGCCTTGTCCTTTGTGGGGAGAAATGGTATATGATGGTCTTGCCGTTTCCTCAGCTCCCCAAACTGAGAGTCTTTCAGTGTGCAGAGACTCTCCTCCCTCAGTACCTGCCCCCCTGTGCCTCGTTTCTTTTAGGGACCACCTGTCTCACCCACCGCTGTGCGGGAGGTGTGTGAAATGCTCGTGTGCTCTGCTGTTGAACTGCATCATGTTGCGTTCCCGGAAGCTCATGAATCTGTCCTCTTCACCCTTCAGTTTCATGGCCAGGGCTTTGGTGTTGTGCCCTAAGGCCCCACCCTGGCTCAGGCCCCACTGCTGGGATAAAGAGTTTTCAGTAGGATCCTATCTAAAGAGAGGTAGATCTTGGCAAAACGCTTTGGAGAACAGACGTGCTGTGTTTGGGGAGAGCACTTAGCCTTTGAAATTGTCTTAGATAGGGGTGCAGAACATTTTCTGACCCAGCTGCTGATGTCCTTGTGTTCCATGTAGAAACTCATTTATCTGGACATTGAAGATGAATACCCATCATTGTAGTAAATTATGTCTCAACAAGTCTTTTCTTAAAATGAAGTAATTTGAGATGTTGGACAGAAAGACTCTCCACTTCCATGGGCAACATAGACATGTAGCATCAGAATAACTTAGAGATGATCCCTAAAGAGTCCATCCAGAGTCCCAGAGAGGACGCGAGTTACCCCAGCACGGCCCCACCTCTTTCCCCAACTCTAAGGCCTTGCGTGATTCTGACACAGGAATGAAAGAGAGTGGAGCTTGAATCCCACCCAGCTCCACTGTCTGTAAGCAGCTGAGGACCCTAAGCAAGCTTATTCAACCCCTATGAAGCCGCGCTCTTTCCACCTGTCAAATATGTCTGATAAGAGTTTTCAGCTCTCACAGCGCTTCTGGGAAAATAAGTGAAGCCGCAGGTGAGCCTTTAGTCTCTGCTCATCAGCCCCTCCCTGGTCTCCCCACTTTCCTCTTTGTTCCTCCCGCTCAGTCTTCACTGGGCAACGAGATTAGCTTCTGTCCCTCTACCGGTTGGCTTTCCACTGCTGGGATAAAATACCAGGAAATATTCTACAGAAGGAGGTGTGATCATAACATAAGGTGAGTGTGTAAAGTTTTAAAAATTTATTACAGGAAAAGATATATTGCCATGAATCCAGTTTGCTTCAAACCCACTTACCCCATTGTTCTTGCAGTTCTCAAAATCCTCCTCCACATTGTCTTTTTAAGGCCTGATAAGAAATGTGGCGAATGCTGCTGCCAAGTGCCGTCCAATGGGAAGGCAGCTCATCAACACACTGCATCACGTCCTCGTCCTCCTCACTCCCTGGGCCTGCCATCACGTGACACGGGGTCTCTTCCCCTATGTCAAAATGACCATGAAAGATAAATGTTTTGAGTCAACTCAAGACATCAAGACAGCTAGGACAGCGCAACTGAAGACACTCACTCCCACACTGCTTCACAAGTGGCAAAAATGCTGAGATGTGTTCAGAGACCAGAAATATTTTGAGGGGGATTCATGAAAATGTGTCTCTTACTGTAATACATTTCCGAAAAATGGAAACATTTCCAGGATTTTTCAATCCTACCTCGTACTTTTGCTCATAGTTTCAGAGGTCTCAGTCCATGGGCAGGTGGTTCCACAGCAAAAGCATTGATTCTTCTACCTCTATCAGGTCACAGCATAGATGCTACCTTCGTGGAGAGGCCACGCTGAGGTGTCCCCAATCCACTCACCCTCAGATTTCTTCTTTCATTTCCTTCATAGAGCACCAAAGCATTGAAGTCATTTTACTTTTACATGTGTTTAACTGCCTCCAGTCTATCTCCCTAGTGGAAGGTGAGCTCCATCAGGGCAGGGACTGGCCTGTTTTCTTCACAGCTGTACTTCTAACACCTAGTGCGAACAAAGCTCCTGCACAATTTCTGCTGAATGAAGGAAGATGTGATCGTACACTGACATTTTTTCACCACCACTACCGCCGCCATCACTGTCATCCAGTACTATGATGATCACTAGCTCCAAACTCTATTTCCAAAGTCTTTTCACTTTTTTCTGCATTCATGAAACTTTTGGAAAGCGTAGGATATGCCCTAGTTTACAGACATGGAAACTAAGGTTCCAAGTCACTTGGCTTGGCAGCAGAGGAGCTGCAATTTGTTCCTTGCACAATTAGGAGCATTCACAGACAAAGGAGGTTTCCATCAGAGGCTTCTGCTTCCCTTGACCTCTTCCTTTCCCTGCTGTCTGATTTATTGCAGTCTGAAAATAAAGGAACCAGATGCCTCCCACCCTCTCCTATTGTTTTGATTTTTTTTTTTTTTTTTTCCGGACCAGGACTCTGTTAAAGATTTGGCTGGTACAACCATAACCACAAACTTCCTGTGTTTATCCCTCTGTTTCAGAATCACAATTGAAGCAATCAACTGGCTTAGGGCCTGTGTTGGGCACGGTGATATTCAACACAAAAGCACAGCTGGTTATGTGGGAGTCCCTGGTGTCCTGGGTCTGGACCCCAGATGCCTAACACTGAAAGAAGCAGACCCAGGATAAACTTTGCTCTGATTTCCACGGTGCAAATGTTTGGCATCCTGGGCCGAGCATCTGGATGGATGACTGAACAAGTTTCTGACTTGCTTCCAGATGTGGAGCTGTAGAATAGGGACATGTACAGAGAGGTGGGAAGGAGGACTCTCATCTCTGGCTGTTGGCCGGTAATAGTTCTTGGGCCTCTGGTCAGTGGTAGGCAGTTTACTGCCCAGGCATTGAGTGCACTTTACTGGGAAGGACTGACTTGGGATGAAATGTCAGGTGAGATGACAAGTGGCCAGAGACCATTACACATCAGCCGTCCTATTTCATCCTCACGGGATATTGAATGGTAGGTAAATCCATCTTACCTTTGGAAACAAAAACAACACTACACAAAGGGGTCAAGTCAGTTTCTCAGAACCACACCAATACACATCTATGGGTTTGTACTGACCACCTCCTGTGGGCCAGGCAATGTACTGGGCTCGGAGGGTTCAGTGCATTTGAATTCACATCTGTAGAACTTTGTGGTTTATTTTTCTTTCACTATGCATTCTGTGTCCAGCATTAAATAAAATAGATACCGAGGATTTAGGAGAGAACAGGGAAAAGGATTTCTGTGACACAGCCCAAGAGAGAAGAATCATATTTGGTCTGGGAGTTGCTGAGTGGAAATGGATCCTGGGTTCCAAAATATACCTGCTCCTCATTTCCAAATTGTCAAAACAAGACATCAATGTGGCTCAACAGTTCTTTGCTTGTTTTGAAAAAGCTGCAAGAAATGATGCTGTTTGACCCAGTGGACAGGTGCTACAGGGGAGACTAGGAATAGAACAAGTTGCAGGAAAACAGGGAGGGGTTGGAAGACAGGATTTCTGGTCCTTTTCATTCCCACCATGGGCACAGCTGGTTCTTCAGCCTCTTCGAATCAAAATGTCACTGGCTTGTGATTCCTGGTCTGTATGGACATGTTATCAGTTTGTACACCTCATTCTGACTCCTTGGGATGCTGAGTCTTCATGGGTGTAAACAGATCTATTCAAACAGCTTCCTCAGTTTTAAATATCAGATATGAAGACATCCTCAAGCTCAGCTAGGTCAAGCTTCTCCCAGAATCCTCCATGGGAAATTAGTCCCCCATGTATTGGCAGTGCGATTAGGCAGGAACTCAAATGTGCCCAGGTGTGGCCTTCTGTTTCCTGCTCCACAGTGTGGCCTTCTGTTCCCCCAATGGCTCAGTCTTTTTCTCACATTTTTGTTCCAATACATTGATCCATGTAAATTTGAAAAGCAGAGAAATAGAAAATGTGTATACCTTAACAGACTGGGAGTATAAATGACATGCTAACATCCCATGCTAGCGAACATCTGTCTTTGTGATGGAGTAATAAAGCATAGGGTAAGCCTTTCGCTCCCCACCCTGATTTTTCCATAAAATGTTTTGTTCCAAAAATTTAACAGCCTCTGCAGCCTGCTCCTGCCCAGTGTGTACAAATGCTTTGTAACTGTTTGAACTGAGTCTCCTTTCAAGAATATTCTGTTAACTCTGCTCTTTTCAGGAACATTCTGTGACTCCGCCCCTCTGCTTCTGTGAACATGCTCTCTCTGTACATGTTTCAGGAACGTTCTGTAACTCTGCCCCCTTGCATCAGCGAGCATGCTCCCCTATCCTACAGATCTCTATATAAGGACATTCCCTTATAGTCTACTTAAGCACTCAGACTTCAACGTATGAACTCCTGAGCCCTCCAGCATAAAAAACAGGTTTTTCTCCATCTCGTTGAGTGATTGTCAAATTGTCTAGTCTCCCAATTGCTGGAACAGAAGCTCTTGAGTTATTTCATGAAGCTATAATGCTTGGCTATAACACTGAACTTTGCCATAATGTTTGGGCTCACAGTTTGAAATGGACCAAGAAAGAGCAGAAAGAAGTAAGATTGTGTCAGTCAGGACACATTAGGCTACCTAAAGGAACTCTCGAGACAGCAGAAACAGTAACAAATGTGCATTCTTTCCAACACTAAAAAACATGGACATTTGAACTTCGCAGCCAAACAGTGACATCAAGGGCTTTGAATGTTTCTTCTTCTCCACTTTGTCAGCTTCAGAGCACAGGCTTTGTCCCTAAGATGCATCTTTGCTGGTCATAAGACATTTTCTAGTATCATACTTTGCAGCCACCTGTGACATCAGGCAGGTGAGAAAAGATTGCTTCTTTTGGAATGTTACAGAGACCCTTTCCCAGAAGCCCCTGAAGAAATCCTCTCATCTCTTTGGCCAGAATTAAGTCACATGACTGCTGCTAAGCCTATCACCATCTGAGCTATGGGACTGGCTTAGGTCAATCAGGATCCATCCAGCGGTTACGTGGGAAAGGAGTTACAATTCAGGCAAGACCAGACTTTCATTCTCAAAGGAGAAGAGGAACAGTTTAGGGTCAGAGTGTACTATAGTGATGTGTCCTACAGAGAGAATAGGAGATGATCTAAAACACAATGATCCATCCATCCAAGCCTCAAATTCACTTTCTCATTATGAGAAAACATAAATGCTTATATCTGAGCATAATTGCAATGGTGATGGGGAGAAACTTCCTAAAAATTAAGGAGAATTTCTCCTCTGTTGGTGGGAGTGTAGACTCATACAACCTCTGTGGAAATCAGTATGGCGACACCTCAAAAAGCTAGGATTGGAGGTCCTATTTGAACTGGCCATTGTTCCACTAGGTATATACATAAAAGAATTAAAAGGTTCATATCTTAGTGACATATGTGCACCCATGTTTATAGCAGCTCAGTTTGTGATTGCTAAATGTTAGAAACAACCAAATGTCCATCAACAGGAGACTGGATAAAAATGATGTGGTTCTTTTATAGAATGGAGTATTATTCTGCTATTAAAATGATAAGATTGGGCCGTGGATATAGCTCAGTAGTTCCAGCACCTGTCTTGCAAGTGCAAGGGTCCAGGTTCGATCCCCAGTAACTACATACTATACTGGGTGTGGAGACTCACCCCAGCAGCAATCAGTACCACATACTACAGTGCTGGGCGTGGTGACTCACGCCTGTAATCCCAGCACTCGAGAGGCAGAGGCAGGAGGATTGCTGTGATGTGAGTTTGAGGCTGAGCTCAGGGCCAGCCTGAACTACAAAGTGAGATCCTGTCTCAGCAAAACAAAACAAAACAAAAACACCTAAAATAAATAAATAAAAATAAATAAATAAAATGATAAGATTGAGTCATTCATACTCAAATGGATGTACCTTTAGGACATCCTCATAAGTGAAATAAATAGGTCACAGATGTGTAAATATAGTATTTTTTCTCTGGTATGAGAAAATGAAGATGTAAATGAGTTCTAGTATATACAGTTGATACTGTGAAATAGAAAATATTTAAAAGGAAAGAGGGTGGAGGGGTAAATAACGAGGGGAAAAAGAATGAGACAGTAATAAAGAAAAAAAGGAAACAAAGCTTATGTACATAGGTGGTGGGGAAAGGGGAAAAAATGAGAATCAAGTCCTGTCATATTCTGGTACCAACTCTCAATGTTGAGCGCACTGATGACGTGCATTTATAATGTACCAATAAAGATTTGAATAAAAAATAAGGAGAATTTGTTCCTTGGATAGTCAGAATACCCTGACAGTATGATCTCTCCCATTCTCTCTCTCTCTCTCTTTTTTTTTTTTAAACCCAATCCCTTCTTGCTGAGCTACACTTTCAGACCACTTTCCTTTTTATTTTGAGACAGGATCTTACTAATCTAATAAGTCTCTCAGGCTGGGCTCCAACTTGTGATCATCCTATCTCCCAGAATTTAGGGATTCTGGGTGTGTGCCACCATGCCTAGCTCCCCTTTTCTTCTTTATATTAAATAATGCATGATCTTTGCAAAAATTAGAATATATGAATAAGCAAAAGAAAATAAAAATGAATGAAAAATCACGTATAATCCTAGGGATCAGGATTTATAATCTGTAGCCCGGTCTGTGTATCTGTATCTTTTAATGTCTTTCTAGTAAAAAGATTTGTTCTATGACATTTTTATTAATGTAAAAAATGAGATCATTAAAAGTGTCTCTACACAGACCTGATTACTCAAGTGATTGCCTAATAGATGTAGTGAAAGTACAATTTCTTTAGCTCACTCTCCATTGGTGGACATTTAGATTTTTTCTTTTCTAGAAAAACATATCGTTGTGGTGATTCTAATTCCTTCATAGGTGCTCAGTCCAGGACAGCAGAGCTGCTCAGGCTCCACACACCCACCCCAGGGAGACAGCAACCCTGGATCTCTTGAACTCTGTCTACTGGCCCAGCCTCAGGTCCCTGCTCTCCAAGAGAAGAGCTCGTGGAAGCTTGCTGAGGTCAGCCAGCTTGGGAGGAAATGGCCACATGCACAGGCTCAGGCACCAGGTCCAATCAGGTAGATAATTCGTTCTCTGTGAGCTTTAGTTTCCCCACCAATCATATCAAGAGTGTAACAGAAATACCTTGTGGGGTTGTGCGAGGATTCAGCAAAATAATCCATGCGTAGAGCTTATCACAAAGCCTAAAAATACCGTGTGCTTAAAAACTGCTCACTCTCATTGCTATGATTTTTTCCCCCAAACTGCATTTGTGTTGCTATCTTGGAGGATCCTGCCTAATCCAGGCCACTGATTCAGGAAGCTACACAAATCTGCTTAAAATTATGTATTGGGGTTGTGCGTTTCATGCTTGTGACAATTTGGTATGTGAAGAAAACATGATTGCTTTGTGTAAGGGTGATCTGGGCTCCCTTGGAACCCCTCTCCCAAATCTTCCACCCCGTGTTAATTGAAAACAAACAAAATAAGAGTTGTATTTTTTCTAAATGAAGTTTTAACCCCATCACTGGCTGAAATGTGTCCCTTCATACTCTCTCGACCCCAGCTTCATATGTGAACATACTAAGCCCAGTACTGTCTTTGGAGATGGGAATTTTACAGACAGAATTAAATTAAAATGAAATTGTCAGGTATAAACTAATATGTGTTAGTGTCTTTATAAGAAAGGGAAAATTTGAACACCAAGTGTCTGCAGAGAGAAGATTATGTGACGAGATAAAGAGAGAGCCATCGACAAGCTCGAGCACAGATACCGGTGATGGATCCCTCCTTCGCAGTCCTCGCAAAGAAGTTGACCACGTCGACATTTTGACCTGGCCCTCTGACCTCCTGTCTGATGAGACTATAAATATTCATTGTTTACATTGCATAGTTTGCATGTTTTGTTAGGCAGGCTCAGAAAAGCAAATTGAGCCTGGTTGTGCAGTTTTAGTGGGTGTGACTCATCTCTGCTCTCCGTTGCTTGGATGCTGTGGTGATTCAGGGCATGCGGAGGGCAAGCCTGGCTTATGGTCTCAGGGAACTCTGAGGAAGTGCAGGACAGCTAGAATCCTCTGTCCATCTGGTGAGTCTGCCTGGCTGTGTGTGAGTGTAATGGGATGGAGGAGGGCTCTTGCTCGGGGCTTGGGTAACTAGCCTGGCCCAATCTCCTCTCCCCTTACCAATAGCCTATCTTGGCCTACTGGACAATCCAATTTGGCAGAAACAGAATATTGCGTCCTCTGTAATCTTATATAAGAGGTTCTGTCTTTCTCCAGTGCTCACAGACTTGGGGCTGGCTAGACAGAGGTCATGTGGTGGGAACGCTAACTCTGAAAACATCCTCCTAATTCCCAGAGCAGCCAACAATTGCAATTATTTTTTTGACTTATATTCCCCCACTGGCTCCTTGTCTTGGACAGTTTGTGCTCCTATAACAAAACACTTGAGATGGGGATATTTATAAAGGACAGAACTATATTTCTCTGGGTTCTGGAGACAGACACATTCAAGGTCAAGTCCCAGCAGAAACAGTGTCTTGTGCTCTTGTCTTCCAAGATGGTGCCATGTTGCTGCATCCTGCAGAGGGGATGGATGCTGTGCCCTCACATGGCAGAAGTGGGCAAACTTGTCCCCTTAAGTTTTTACAGGGGCATTAATAGAGAGCAGAGTCCTTTTGGTCTGATCTCTAAGCACCTTCGTTACCTCTTATTCCTGGTGCACTGAGAATTATGTTTCAACATGAATTTTGGAAGAGACTCAAATATTAACACCATAGCACTTGAGATCTCAGAAACTGGAGTGAAGAAGACATAATGATCACTATTAGGACTGTGGTTCACAATTCTTCAGTCATTATTCACATTTTTTTCCATATTTCACGGATGGGGCTATGGAGGCTCAGAGAGATGACGTCACGTGCCCAAGGTGACGCAGTTGGTGAAATGACCCGGATAGGGGTCATCCAACTTTGATTGACTTCAGCTGCTGATCCTGTCAGTGGGAAGAGCTTCATCCTCCGAGGGTTTGGCAGGGCTGTTCTCAGGCTCTTGCGCACAGTGATTCATGATTTGCTGCTCTTTTACATGGAGCAGCCTCCCTGATTTCTGAGAACCTGGGCAGGGGCTGGAGCTAGGGTTGGCAAAGCTCTGTGGAAAGGGTGGTCCTTCTTGTGAGCCCCTGAGGCTTTTAATGTGTGTATAATGGGATTAGCACTTCCTGGAGTCTGGGGCATCTGCTCTCTGAGTCTCTTGAGCCTCAGGGTTTGCCAGGAAGTAAAACCCATCTGGGGTCTTTGGGGATGGTGAGAACAGACGCCCAGGCTGTTCCCCAAATGCTCTGTGTGGGTTGCTGTTGGCAGAAAGCCTACAAGCAGTGCATTGTAGCTCACCGGAGGCTTCACCTGCCTTACCTCACCCCCTCCACATGTTCAGTGGAATAAACATCCCAAACCCTGTTCTAAAAAGAGACCAAATGCTCAGAGAAATCAAGCCTTGTGCCCAAGAAGTGTGGCTGAGGAGTGATAGTGCCCAGGACACTGGTTACCAAGCCTGGTGCTCTGCGGTGAGCTCAGGGGTCTGGGAAAGTGACTTCCACACTTGCAAGTCCTTCTGTTTTCTTGTCTGCAACATGCAGAGGCAGCGCAGGGTCTGAAATGCAATGCAGGAGCCAGGAGACATGTGTTTGCATCCTGGCTCTGTCCTGGCAGCACTGGGAAGTCACTGTTCCTCTCTGCTCTTCAGCCTTCCCTTCCGAAAAACAAGAAAGGGGCCGGCAGGGAGATAGGCTCTGCTGAGGTGGCGTATAACCCAGACCTACCCTCAAGTAGCCATCTTGAAGTATCTCATTGCCTTGTTTCTCCGCCAGGTCTGAGAGGCCAAGCATGGCTGTGGACATTTTATGGGTGTGGAGACTCAGACTGATGGCCCCAGGGCCTGGCCTTTGATCAGACAGTCCCTAAGGTTCCTTTTGGTTCTGACATGCCAAGGTTTGAGGCAGAAGGTCCAGTCCTGCCATACATCCAGCCACACAACATTCTGGGAAATTGCTTCACCTCTCCAAGCCCCAATTCTTCCATCTGCAAAATGGGTCCAAGAGTGGCCAGCTTGCAAAGCTACTGCCATAATGAAGTGAGAGACTACAGGCTTATTGCTCAGCACATAGGCTGTGGTGGTCTTTTGTTCTTTTCCCATTCACTCTCAAGAGGTGCTGAAGCAGAGCCCTACCATGGGATCTCTCTTGTCCCAGTAAAATCCTGCCTTTCCCCTCTCTCTCCCTCCCTCACTCTGCTTCTGCTCCGCCACACTCAAGTTCCAGCAGCTGCGTTTAATTGGATTTAACTTAATAGTTTCACAGATGCCTTTTGGTCCAGGGGATGTAGACTGCTGGATAATTTGCACATTTCTAACAAACCAAATAAAGGGTTGATAAGCATAAACAAGTCTGCTTTAATTGGATTAAGGGAGGCTTGGCTTGGGGACCACAAACCACAGAGGAGCTGAAGAAAAAAAGGTTTTTTAGAGATTTTGGATTTTCTGCTTCTTCCCAGCCCCCCAGAGCACTCTGCACACAGCGCCGGCTTCCAGCTGAATAAACTGTGCACTTGGTATCTGTGTCATATCCATGTGTTACATGGACATACATGAGTTGGCAACTTCCTTCCTCCACCCTCCTTCTCCAGCTGCAGCACAAAAGTGACTCAAGACCTGGTTCTGGTATCAGATCAAATGCCCCATCCCTGCACCGTTCCTGCCCATCTTGGGTAATTCATTTAGTCCTCTGGGCCTCAGCTGCCCCTGCAGTGGAAGGGAGGGTCCCAGTGCAGGAGGGGAGGTACGAGAACTCCCTGCTGCTGAGTAGTGGCCTGTCTGTTGCTCCAGGGGTTCATCAAAATGGCAGCCATCGATGATGTGAGCCAGTTGGTGGGAACATGGGGGCCTAAATCTCACTAGACTCTCAACTGAGGAAGGAGGTGACTTCCAGAAAATATGAGGCGTGCTAAGTGGAAGTCCACCTTAGCCAGTTGAGGGACCAGGGATGGCTTTTGAGGGAGATGGGATTTGATAAGTACATAGGGCTTAGCTAGACCTGTATTTCCCATTTTTTAATGTAATGTCGTCCTTTCTTGTCTACCAGGGCTACATTCTAATATTTATCAGTGGATGCCTGACATCCTGGGTATACCTGTATGAGTCATCTTTTCATCACTGTGACAAATACCAGAGACAAACAGTTTGGAGGAGGATTTATTTTGGCTCATTGCTCAGAGATGTCAGTCCATGGTCGGCTGGCTCCAAGTAGAAAGTCATGGCCCAAGGGCATGAAGGAGGAAAGCTGCTCAGCTCATGGCAACCAGGAAGCAGAGAAGGGGAGCAGCCAGAACCAGAGGAAGAGCCCTGGTACAGGATCTGTCCTTCAAAGGCACACTTTCAGGGATCTACTTCCATCTACTATACCCCAATTCCTAATGGGCCATTCAACTATGACTTCATCAATAGATTAACCCACCGATGAAATTAGCTCTTCCTTGATCCAATCACAGATCCAGGCCCCACCTATGAGCATTGCTGATTGGGAATCAAGCTCTTAAAACATGAGTTTTTGGGGGACACACTCTATATTTGAGGCCTAAAGAACCAAATCTATGCGCATAGGTTTCTCCTATCAACCATAACTATGGTAAAACTTAATATGCAAATTGTGCACAGTGAGAGATTAAGAATAGTAATACAGTAGAATAGTTTACTCTCATAGGATTTTTGTCACCATGGCATCCCTCTCTTGAAAGAGTTAACACAAAGTATTATTGTTTATGGACCATGGTTGGCCACAGGTAACCTAAACCATGGAAAGTGAAATTACAAATCTTTTGGGGATCAGAAGTGCAGATTCTGCTGTGTGAGGTGGTGTACACCTGTAATCCCAGAACTCGGGAGGCTGAGGCAGGTGGATCACTGACAGTCTGAGGCCAGCCTGTGCTACAAAGTAGATTCAAGGCCAGCCTGAACTACAGAGCAATTCCTGTCTCAAAAATAAGTAGATATATAGTTCGGTAGATAAGTGGATAGGCAGACAGACAGACAGATGGATGGATGCAGAATCTGAGTCCTAGGGCCTGGGCAGGGCCTGAGGCTCTGCATTTCTACCTTCTAGTGATCCGGACTCCAGCTCACCCTGGGGTCACAAGATAAGGAAGTAGAAATTAGAGAACTGAGGGAGCCACCATTTGAGCACAGCGGGTCTCTTCCCAAAGCCTGTTCTGTATTTGATTTTGTTTTTACAAGGCTGGAGGTGGAATCCAGGGCCTCCTGCATGCTAGGCAATCTCCACCACTGAGCCCACCCCTGGCTTTAAATCCTTTCTTTTATTAATTATTATTATTATTTGTGAAACTAGGGATTGAATTCAGTATCTTTGTACTGAACTACTTTTTCAGTCCTTTAAAAATGTGAATTTTTAACATTTTGAAACAAGGTCTCCCTGGGGTAGATTAACGAATGGTCAGTTTCAGCAGAATGATGGGCTGAGCTGAGACAGCATGGTTCTGGGCGTGAAGACCCGCCTGAAGACTGCTGCCAACGGCATAAAGGAGAAATTGCAGGGGAAGACTGTACCCCATTGATTTCCCAGGTATGAACTTGGCTGTTCTCCTCATCGGAGGAGCTCAGGTCCCCCTATCACCAGGGTCAGCTGATCTAATGAAGGGAGTGCTGGTTTTCGCCTTCAGCGTCACTTCCTGGCTCCAGTGCAAATCCTTCAGCCCGGTGCATAGATCCTTCACCTCACGGCACAGACTGTAGCTTCTACCACCGGCCTTGGGCCCAGTGCAGACTCCTATGGGGGCTCGCATGAGACAGTGCCTGGACTCCAGGCCTCTGGTTGGACTGGTGGAGTAGGTTCCCTTGGGCTCTACATGGACTTTTGGCCTTTGGCTGGATTCTTCTGGTCTCTAACATGCAGAAATATCTCTTGTACTCTGCATTTGACTTTTCGGGCAAATGTTATAAGATAATTCTATAAACTATGTGTCCTTTATTAAATCTATTCTGCTGCAAACTGACTATAATACTCACTACGTTGTCAAGTTGCCAAGGCTAGGCTTAAACTTGCAGTCCTCCTGCCTCAGCCTCCGAAGGTGCTTCAATTATAGGTATGTGTCTTTAAACTGTGCTTTTACATCTTAAGGGCTCAGCAGATTAGGGAACATATATCCTGGGACTGGAGCAGCAGAAATGGATCCATTATGCTTTCCATCCAGCTGAGAAATTTCATTGACACTTACTTATTTTACCTCAAATTTCCATGGCTAATTTGCACTTGACACTATGCTATTATTGAGCTTTTTCTTATATAGCAGAAGTCTCCCTCCCTAAACACTTGCCTCCTTCCTTTAGCCCAGTGAAGCTAATGAACCCAGACACTGTCAGCTCCCATGAGATCCTTCAAGTGACTGCTGGTCTTATGTGGTCACTGGGTGGGGGACCACCTTCCAGGTCCCTAGGGATACTGGACTGTGTCCACTTGGGTCCCATCCTGACCTAACAGGATGCACACCCTGACGCACCATGTGGGATGATAAAGGAAGACCCCAGTGTCACACCTTCCACTGCATCACAGGGGGACCACAGGTTGGGGTCTGGTTAGTGGAGAGAGCTAGGCATGGGTCTGGGGCTAAGCAAAAAACAAGCAGACCCCACAGCAAAACCAATTCCCCAGCTCTGAGCATAGCACTGGCCCACTTAAAATGCTCGATAAACATATCACTGTGATTATTGTCAACTAAACATGTAGTGTGTCCCAGGGACTTTACAGAGGGCTCTGCACATGGTTTTCATTTATATTGGCTATGATAATGTACATAAAAATGCCCATGATCCCTGTACTTTTGGAAGCTGAGGCAGGAAGATCACAAACTTAGAGCCACCTGAGCCACTTAATGAGCACCTGGCTCAGAATAAAAAATAAAAAGGGCTGAGTATATAGCCCAGGGTGAGGGATCTAGGTTCAATCCCCAGTCCTGAGGAAAAGGCCCACTAATTTTTACCTGGTGGCTGCTCACACCTGTCAGTTTGTCCCTTAATAGTTTGCTCCACTATAAAATGGTGAAGTTGGGCCCGACCAGAGGCTGGCAAACAATTTCTTGTGGCCTGCACTGCAGTTTTTGTAAATAAAGTACTATTATAGGAAGGCACGCTCATTCATTTACATGCCACCTAAGGCTACTTTTTGGCTACAAAGTTGGAGGAAGTGTGTAGTTGTGACCAAGACTGAATAACACGAAGCCTAAAGTGTTTGCTCCTATGCTAGTCCTTTGAATAAAATGTTTGCCAGCCCCAGAGCTAGTCTAGTCAATTTCCAACTTTTAATAGCTGGTGTGAGGGACAGTTGGTCTGCCTGCTTGTTGCACGCTGGGTTCCCAGACAGGTCAGCTCAGAGATGGGTCTCAGCACACAACGTGTTTTGGAAAGCGTGCTTGGAGCAACCCAGTTGAAGGGACGGGAGGAAGCAGGACTGGGTGAGTGAGGTCAAGCTGTGACTCAGTCACACTCACACAACCAAGACATAGAATGACTCTCAATTTGTGGTAAGGAGGGTGGGGGGTGTCTGGTCCTCCTACTGCTCATCAGTCTGTCCTTGGTGTGGCCTTCAGGGGGAAGGGTGTGACCTTGGCGGCTGGGGGGTCTCTACAGGGGCTGTTGGCTAAGAGGATGGAGAGTGAGCCCATTTCCGGTCCGCCATAATGTGCTGTGGCCATTCTTGATCCCTTCTGGCTGGCAGTGTTGGGTGTTTGGGATTAAATTCTGGCTCCTCCCAGTCTTGCCTACTGTTCTTTCCCCCTTTACCACATGGACTCATCTACTGATACCCGTTGGGAGATTGCTTCCCGGCCCCCCACAGGTACAAAGTCTGAGGATGCAGAGGACCCTTCTGTAAAATGCATATCCCCTGTTGCTTTAAGTCATCTGAAGATGACGCATGTACCTGATGCTATGCAAATGCTGGGAAAATAGTCCCTCTGCTGCATCACAGAAAACAAGGACAAGAAAAACAGTCTGTGTGTTCAGTACAGATAGTGTTCATTTTGAGTGCTTTTGATCAGTGGGTGTTCTAACTTGTGGGTGTGGGACCTGTGGATAGGGAGAGCTGACTGTATTTTCTCTTTTAGCACCTCATCGAAGGCAGCAATCATGTGACCTAGCTCTGGCCAGTACAGCAAAGGAAAAGAAATCTGTGAAAGAGTGTATGTGGTTATGAAAAAGATAATCTGAGGTCTGATTAGAAGACACAGGCATAAGAAAAGGGAGGATTGGCTTGCTTTCCATTTCCTTCCTACCTAAAATGTAGATATTGATAGCTGGAGCTATGGTAGCCATATTGAGGCCATGAGGTAACAAACATGCGTTCAAATGAATGACATCATTAGATTGATAGGAGAGAGAGGGGGACAGGAGGAGGGGGGTGCGGGAGGGGAAAGAGAGAGATAATGAGAATGGGACCTTGGCATCATTTGTGAATCATTGAGTTGGACCCAGATCTTTCCACCTCCAGCTTATTAAGTGAGATCATATCTACTGGCTAATGCTCTATGAGTTAGACATTCTGTTACATGTGTTCCAAAACATTTTGAACTGAGAGGGCAGGAAGTAATCTTTCTTTTTTTTTTCTTTTTTGAGACAGGGTCTCACTTTTTTATAGTTCAGGCTGGCCCTGAGCTCAGCCTTGAACTCACAGCAATCCTCCTGCCTCTGCCTCCCAAGTGCTGGGATTATAGGCATGAGCCACCATGCCCAGCACTGTGGTATATGGTTTTGATTGCTGGTGGGTGTGAGTTACCATGCCTGGTATTGTTGTGTGTGGTCAGTGGGAATCAAACCCAGGTCCTTGTGCTTGCAAGGCAGGTGCTGGAACCACTGAGCTAAATCCCCAGCCCAAATTATCCTTTCTTAAGAAAACCTGCATGGAATGTAAACATGTAACACTGATAAAACCCCAGATGTTCTAGACAAATTGGAGTCTTAGCCAGCCCCCTTTCATATTACCTCCTTCTGGCTTCCCCAGACCTCTGAGGTTGAAAAGAATCTTATTTTCCAGCCCTTGGGATGAGCCATCTGGGCCAGTAAGCCGGACACCTCTGCTGACTTGTGTAGCTCCCTGTGTGTCTGGGCTGGGGTGTCACAGCAGCCTGGGGTGGATGGCTGCTGATCCAGAATTTCCAGTTCTGATTGGACAAAAGAGGTGACTAAGCTCTGCTCCCTATGTCACGCCTAATCATGGAAACACATTTTTAGGATCATATCATATCATGTCATGTCATGTTCTGTTTACTAACATCTCTGTGATCAAATCCAGCCCCATGGCTGAACCCAGGGTCAGAGCTGCAGACAGCCCTGCACAGGTGTATGGTAAAGAGAACAAGACCGGTGAAGAATTTCTGCCATTTTGCAATGTAAAACTTGAGGCCTCTGAGAACCTCCCAGATTCTAAATACATGACCTTGACATCTCCCCAGGTAACCTCATCCTAAAGCAGTGGCTTTTTCAGTTCATTGGTTGGATGATGAGGTTTGGGTCCCGAGAGCTCATGCTGCAGACATTATGGGCTCAGACCTTCAGGCCACCTAGCTGTTGATCAGAACTCCTCCAGTGATGAACATGGGCACCCACCGTGGAGATTCAGCTGATCACATCCCCTCTGCACTTCGTGGTTCTGGGACTGTATCCAGGACTTTGATCCTGAGCCACGTTCCCAATCCTTTATAAAATCTTGAGACAGGGTCTTGCTAAGTTGCCCGAGCTGGGCTCAAGCTTGCTGTCCTCCTCCCTCAGCCTTCCAGGGAGCTGGAATGGCAAGTGTGCTTCACCATACCAGTCTCCGATCTGAAAACTTAAGTGTAGAACAGAAGCACTGCACTCAGATAATCAAGGAGCTTGTGAACTCGACCAGACTGTCCATAGTGGAGCAGAGGTTGTAACAGAAGGTGAAAGGCCATCGAGTACCCAAGAAATCAGTCAAATAAAGCGTGACACTTCAGTCACGGTCCTCTTTGTTCCAGAGCACATAAATTATACCAAGATTAAAAGAAAACACCGAACATATGTGTATAACTAACTGAGGCTGTTAGAGTAGTTATCTCCTATTTGCCTGTGTAGGCTCTGGTTTACTCTCCCCCCTCAAGATCTTCTTTATTGGTGTGGCCACCCACACAGCTTTGTGCCACTGAATCTGCCTGAGTTCCACTTTTCTTTAGCTGTTTGATTTTCTAGTCATGCTTGTAAGTGTGTTTGTGTTGTTTTTTTCCCTCCCAGGGAGCTGCTATAGCTTGAAAGTTTTGTGCCAAGAGAAGTCAATGCCTGGTCAGTGTTTGAAGGGGAGTGTCTGACTGTGCATACTCGTGGCTTCATTTCTTCACGTCTTTCTTGCTCCCTTCCTTCAAATGGATGAAGATTTCCAAGAGAATTGCTCTGAAATCAGTCTCCAGAGAACATTTGTCGCAACAGTGATGATGTTTCAGGACCATGGACAGAGCCACAGATAGCCTACATCATCCATGACAATCTGTGGAGCAGAAATCTGTTGCTTGATTTTCCTCTGAGTAGGGCAGCATTCCATAAAGAGTTGAATAAGTTATTGCGAGTCTGGGGTTAGAATTTCTGAGTATATCTCCATTTCTTTTTCATTCCTAGCTGTGTAACTCAAGTCACATTAGTTTTTATTATTTCATCAGTAAAATGGGAAAAATAATAATGCTTAATTCCTAGAGTTATGAGGATTAAATGGTGTGTTAGATTGAACGACTACCTCTAACTTCTTCCTCCTTTACTTCTTTCCTCCCTCCCTACCTTCCTTCCTGTAGATTCAAATGAAGATCTTTGGACTGAACTATATCCCCAGTTCCTTCATTTTTTATCTTGAGACAGGGCTTCACACTAAATTGCTGAGTTTTTTAGGCTGGGCTTTCACCTGTCGTCTTCCTTCCTCAGCCTTCCAAAGTGCTGAGAACACAAGCATGCTCCATCACACCCACCTGTCTACTCCAAATTCTTCATCCTTACTTATTTATTTGCCTTAGGAATTGCCAGTAGCTGCTCATTCTCCCAAAGCCACAGTCTACTTTCTCGAGTAGTACTTGACCTTAAACTTGGTCACGTGACTTGTTCAGTCTATGAGTTATTAGCAGAAAGCTTGTAGGCAGAGGCTATACATGTGTTAAGAAATTCTCTTTTGTGCCTCTATTGTCTGCATGAGTAAAGATTTTCCCCAGGTAGTTGCTTCCTCTAGCTTGGCCTGAGAATCAAACTTACATAAAACAAATCTGAATCTGGGGCCGGGAGGTTAGCTCAGTGGTTCTGGCTCCTGTCTTGCAAGTGCAAGGGCCCGAGTTTGACTCCCCAGCAACCACATACAATACTGAGTGTGGAGACTCATGCCCAGCAGCAATCAGTATCACATACCACAGTGCTGGGTGTGGTGGCTCATGTCTGTAATCCCAGCACTCGGGGGGCAGAGGCAGGAGGATTGCTGTGATGTGAGTTTGAGGCTGAGCTCGCGGCCAGCCTGAACTACAAAGCGAAACCCTGTCTCAAAAAACCTAAAAAAAAAAATCTGAATCTGACTTTCAGTCTAAATCATAAAGCCTTAAGTTCCACCCAACCCTGTAATGTTGCAGTCCATAGTTAGACCTGCAAAAACAACTATCATTTTAAAACATTGATTTTGATGGTTTTCTATGCAGCTTATCAAGGTAATAGGTGACTGAGACAGATAGGACAACATACGGAAAACTGTCAAACAGTGCTCAGATAATATAAGTGCACCATAGAATTCCAAAAACTGACCATCTGGCCCTATGTGGGTCATTTATCCACACTGGTACCACTCATTTTCCTTATGTACAAAATAAAAGTAGAACTCCCCTTCTGAGGATGTCAGAAGCATCAAAAGAAGAAGGAACTTAGAATAGTCTGGTACACAAATAAGGCAATAAGATTAGAGCTTCTAGAACATCCAGTGAGTTAGACATAACATATAGATTATGCAGTCAGGTCTAGAGACACTGTAGCACCACATGAGGACAACAGCTATAAATCACCACCTACTATTTTCTGTCTAGTTTGCCAATACTATCCCTTCTACAGACTTTCTGCTGATTCCCAAGTAGAGCTTGGCCTCACCTAGACACATGCACATGTGTGGTGTAATTTGAGCTTCAGGAGAATACCACAGTGGCTCCTACAAAACTTTGTAATGGCTATGGGAAAATGCTTCCATGGATGTTGTCCTCTGTGAGAGGAGGACTGGGTCCTCCTCATCTCCTTGAGAAGAAATCTAACTTACTAGAAACAGTGATGTCTTCTAGCAATGGACTGGTAAGCCATTCACAAGTTGGAGAAACAACAGGACGGAGGGCAGATGCATTTTGATGCTGGAGGTTAGGTAGGGTAGGGAGGTAGAAGACACAAAGCATGAATCCAGGAAGAAGATGAATCAGAGAAGTGGGTGAGGATGGAGGAAATAGGCAGTGATGCTCTTGGAAGAAACTAGGAATTGAGAGGTTTTTGTGTGCCTGGGATTACAAGAACATATGGAATTTAAATAAAAATACATTAAGTAAACAAAAATCCCCACAAATTCAATTGATGTGTTCATTAGTTGAAAGTGCTGTTAGGAGGTACAGTATGTCTGGAGTTTGGAGTCCTGGGCGGAGAGAAGTGGCTTACAAGGGTGTGTTCGCGTCCGTGGCTCCTCTCTTCCTTCTGGGCTTCCTGGCCACTGTCAACTGAGCATGTTTTCTCCTACCTGCCCCTCTGCCATGGGACCAGTCAGCCATGGGCCGAATCTGTGAACCAAAATAAACCTCTCACCCACATTGTGGGTGTTTAGTATTTTGTCTCAATGACAAAAAAGTCACTAAGACAAGTCCCTTTGGGAAACCGTTTGTCAGTTTTTATAAAAGTTGTATGTAAGGGCTGGGTATTTAGCTCAGTGATTCTGGTGTCTTCCTGGCAAGTTGAAGGTCCTAAATTTGATCTCTGATAACCACATGCCACAGTACTGAGCGTGGTGACTCACACCTGTAATCCCAGTACTCAGGAGGCAGAGACGGGAGGATTGCTGTGAGTTCGAGGCTGGCCTGGGAAACATAGTGAGTTCAGAGCCAGCCTGAATTACAAAGCAAGACCCTGTCTTAAAAAAAAAGTTATACATAGACTGAGTCTCTCACCTAACCACTTCACTCCTCAATGTGAATGCAAATATATTCATACAAAGGCTGGAATGGACAATAACCCACACACTGATAGATTTCAAACTATCAACAATTGGTAAGTGGTCTAAAATGTGGTACATCCAGACAGTGGGGTGCTACTCAGCAATGTAAAAGAACTGCTAATGTATGCAGTGCTGTGGGTGAATTCTAAAAGCATCGTGCTAATGAAAATAAACAAGGTGATGTGCATGACGATTGTGCGTATGAAGTTCTAGAAGAGGCAAAACTACAATGATAGAAAGCAGATGATTGTTGTCGGAGCTGATGAGATAAAGGGAGAAGACTGATTGCACAGGATCTGGCAGAATTTGAGAGATAGTCATGGTCTATGGCATGGTAGTAAAGCTGGTCACGTGGTGGTAACATGACTGTTAAAACTAATCAGATTGTATTCCCAAAATTATCAAGTTCTGTTGTAATAGTTTAGATGCAGAAGGCCTCCCAAAGGACTGGGGGTTAAAGATATGGTCCCCAGGATAGCACTATTGAGAGATGGTGGACACTGAGAACTAGAACCCGGGAGTAGGTCCTCAGGTCACTGTGGACATTGCCTGAAGGGACTGTGAGATTCAGTATTTGTCTCTCTCTACTACCTGACTCGTGATAAACACTGTTTGCTGTGCCATGTGGACCTGCCATTATGTGCCCCCCACCCCCACCAGAAGCCAAAACCAACCAGGCTGCCCAATCTAAAGGCTGGATCCTCCAGAGCTATAATTCAATATAACTTTTTCTCTTTATAAGTTAATTGCCCCATTTACTTCATTTTAGCACCGTGAAGCTGACTAATACATTCATTGTACATAACATATACTTCAATAAAGCTGACAAAAGAGCATAATAAAATAAAATACTAAACTCATGGTGGAGGACATATCCCTAATAACAATAGTAATTAAATGAGTTTAATGAGTCAGGCACTCCACAGATATTTATCTCCTTTTCTATATTGTTTTTTTTTTTTTAATAACATGAAGCCATATTATTAAAGTCACACTACTGAAGAGTCAGAGAATTGGGACTTGAAATCCTGAAGATGAAGTCCATATTCTTTCTATAGGACCCTCCCCTGGGGCCCTGAGACTAACCTACTTGCAAGGATTTGTGAACCAGGCAAGTTGCTAGGGAAGGGTACAATCCTAAAACCAGAGGCCTTGCTTTCTCTTTGGGAATTAGCGAACAATTACCCAATCCATGCATTTAATTAGGTGGAAAACGGCCTATGATAACAATAATTAGCACTTAAACATTGCTCTTTAACATCAGCTTGCTTTCAAGGCGAATTTATTAATTAAGCATTTTCCACAGCCCTGGGAGGAGAGGGAAGGGCAGGAGGCCAGCCTTCCGGAGAGCCCAGGGAGGGGAGGAAGTGGATGTGGGTCAGCCTTCCTCCACCCCAGGTCAGGGCACCCTGTGGCTAGCAGTTCTCTGAGTCAGAGGCTTGACAACAGGAAAAGTAGTGTGAAATATGATGTCCCTTGGGCCAGGTCCTTCCTTTCTCTGTGCTCTTTCTTCCTTAGTGGGTTGGTTTGTGTAATTCCCAATCCTCACATGCCGCGAGCATTGCTGTTCTGTGGATCTGTTGAATCCTTAAGGGATCATCGTGGATTTACAGAAGTGGGCCTGAGTCTTTAAGGGCCTTGGTTAGGTTCGGTATCTGACACACCAAGCAGTTGAATGACTAGAGAGAGGGGATTCTCCCCAAAGTCTTCTTGCTTCCCACCATTCCTCCTTTAGGTTATGCTTATTCATTTATATTTTAGGTTTCTTGTAGAAGAGAAGCTGTACAATGTTTTACCTCCCTCACTTAAAATAAGCCAGGCTTTTCAGCAATGTATTAGCTCAACTTCTGTTTACTCAGGACTATCGTCATTTCATCTGCATTTCTGAAGGGTACTTTGCTGCATATAGAATTATTACTTGACAGGGTTTTTTAAAAAACAAATTTCAGGACTTTGAACGAGTTATTCTACTTTTTAGGGGGTCCAAGTAGAATCAAACTGCCATGACCTATTGTCATGATCTCGATATTTCATTATAATCTGTACACATCTCCTTGCCTAGGGCTCTGCTTTTAGGAGACCCCAACCAAGGATAGGGAAGATAGCTTACGTTTCTTAAGTGAAGGTTCACTCCAACAAGAATTAAGATGTATTATATGCAGATACCAATTCTCAGTGATGAATGTGATCATGATATGTACCTAAAATGTACCAATACACTCAATGAAAGAAAAATTTTTTTAAAAAAGATTCACTCCGAAGATGAGTGCTAGGTTTTGAATGGATAAAGACAAGAAATATAGCTAAATAATTATAAGGTGGAGTTTTACACAAACCCACCACACTTGGCTCGGTTGTCTGGTTTCTTCTGGGTGTCTAGATTCCCTCCTGGGGAGTGCTGCACATGTTAGAGTTAGTTATAAGCTATACGGAGAAAAAAGCCACCAGTGGCTTTATCACTGTAGCTAAACAGGGCATTTCTCAGCCCAACCATGTCCCTGACCCCTCAGGTTAGGCAGTGCTAGACACTTCTCTGAGTTATTAGGAACTGAATTCCTCATTTGTGACACCTTCCACAACACTATTAATACTAATTGTATTAGGAGCCATTGGATTAAATGATTTCTAATTTCCTCATTTAGGCTCCAAGGGACATAAATTTTCTTTGAAGCCATACACAGAACTCCGAGCACATGCACATATTTTTCTGGGGGCAACATTGCCTTTCATCAGATTTCCAAGCTGGCCTGAGAGCGCCTTGCCCCTTCTTAGTGCCTTCCGTATCTGATGATTGAACTTTTGTAATTTTAAGGCCCTCTTTTCCTTTTGTTTCTGCCCCTTCCCAAACTTCCTCTTTCTGTTTTAATGAAAAAGTCTTGGGCCATGTTCCTGTCTCCTGTGCAGTCTCTGCCTGAGAAGATACTGTCACTTTGTCTCTGTGGTCTGGGGCAAATGGAGAAAAGAACTTAGAGAAAACCACTGACCTGTGGAATAAAAGACCATTGCCTAGCAGTTGTCATGGGAACCTATGAATGAATCCTGCAGCTAAGAGTCCGAAGGCGTCTGGATCATCATCTTCCAGCCTGCATCACACTGGGTGGCATTTCTCCATCTAACTCACCCTGTGAGTCCTGTGCATTGTGGGATGTGGAGCAGCATCCTGGTCTATGCCACTAGATGCCCCAACATTCCCCCTCCCAAAGGTGAAAACCAAAAATATCTCCCGGTATTGCAAAAAAGTCCCTTGGGGTACAAAGCCATGCCTGGTTGGGAACCACGGTATTGGAGATGAAGGCAGTGATGGCGAACCTTTTAGAGTTTTCAGTGATACAAACAGCCTGCTGTGGCACCTGTGCCCTAGGTTCTCCACCCTCAGTTTAGGGGTTCAGGATGGCTTTGACTGAAGATAGGACCCACCACTTTAATTTGGAAACTACTGTTTTCAATGATTTCTAACTTCTGAAATTAGGTCCCCAGGAGTCTATGTATTCCCTGAAGGCTAATTCCTTGTACAATTTGATTTCTTCCCTCATCTCTTGTTCCAAAGCAGTCTGCTCCCTGCCAGATGCTTCTCCCCACAGCCCTCCCTGGTATCTTTCTGGACCCACTGTTTACTTCCTGGATCTGACCTGATTTCTTACTCTAGCATGCAGCACAGCGGCTACATGTAGGGATTCCGGAACTGAACCAGACTATTTAGTTCAGAGCCCAGTTGTGTTATTTCCAAGCTGTGTGATCTTGAATAAATAATTTCACCTAAATGTTGGTTTCCATGACTGTAAAATTGGAAAGATGGGTCCCTGCATCTCAGTGTTCTGGTGATGACTTGAGAATGTTGTATATATGAAATTCTCAGCATCATGCTAGCACATAATTGGCATTTAGCACCTTAGCTACCAGAATCCCTGTGATCATTGCTTTTCATTTCCCTTTGTTCTCAACCAGTGTTTAAATAGGTGGATCCTTCTATTCATGGACTCTAGGAGTTTGTGAGAACAAACAATTAGGGAGCCACAGTAAATATAATTGGTTTCTTCATTCCTTCATTAGCTGGAAATGTGCTGGTCTCTTAGTCTCTGCTAGGAGGCAGATGGAAATTGAGAGATGACAACTTGATTTTCACCCTAATGAAGCAACATATGAGTGTGTGAGTGCCTTTCTCTCTCTGTCTCTGTCTCTGCTTCTCTCTCTCTCAATTGTCATATTCAGAGCTGTGATTAAAACAGGTAGAGAAAAAGCTGAACTTATTTTTTGTCATCAGGGTAGACTTCCTGGAAGAGGAAGAGCCTGAACCCAGTCCTAAAGAGGCCAGGAAATCAGCCAGATGAAGGCTTTCCAAGCCAATGGCAGAGTCTGAATAAAGACTGGTTTTTGTGGATGTGGATGTGGGTGTGAGCTCTATCTGGGCAGTGATGTCCTGGCAAGTATTGAACAGCTGCCTCCCATAAACAAAAACCAAAAAAAAAACCCTCCTGATTTGTAGCATTTGCCATTTTCCACAGTGTAAATATCTCTGCTGTGGTCAATTTCAAGCTACCCATGTGTTTGGATCTTAATTATTATGTACTACAAACACAAATAAAGGCAAACGTAAACATAAAAGAAGGTCACATGTTGAAAGCTTAGCCCCCACTGCTGCCATGTTTGGAGGTGGATGTTTGGGGTAGTGACTAGGTCACAAGACTGACCTCATCAACGATTCATCTGTTATTGGAGACTTGGCTCAGTGGCCTTGGTGAAGGAGTTGGGTATGAGCCTGCCTGCCACATACCCGCTCACTCTGCCACATGCTCCTCACCGTGATGTTTCAGCCTCTCTGTAGACCCCCAAACTGTGAGCCAAACTACATCTTTCCTCCTTCAGAGTTGTTTGTCTTGGGTAGTTTGATACAGTAAAGCAAAGCCGATCAACACACTGTCTAACAGCCTTTCACATGAGTTTGGAAAGAGACATGTACAATTAGTTCTTGGGGACCAGAAGAGTGGACCGTACCACACTGTTCATTGGTTTGGGGAGTCTAAGTGGCATGAGCGAATACAATTCTGTCTTGCTAGAGATAAACTTGAAGGCCATCAAGAGACTCACTCAAGCCAGCTTTGGCTGGTTACTGTGGCTTTGCTCTCAATATCTATTAAAAAGTGAGTCTCAAGATTCACTGACTGAGAAACACAAAAGGCGTTTATCTAACACTTACTATGTGCCAGGTATTGAGATAGTTTTAGGGAGACGCGGATCATAATGCATGAGAAGGCGTGAGGGGTGACAATCCTCTCTCCTCTCCTGGTGTGATGGTAGCTGGGGCCAGTAATGACCAATAGGTCAATGGTACTGAGCTGGCCCCAGTGTAAGCCCACGGGATCACTCCCACCCCTCTTCCTGCAGTGGTTTCTACACCGAGGAGCTGTGGAATGTCTCACTGAGGAGTGTGAGCTAAGCCTGGGCGTGCCCAGTTCCAGGAAGCCCAGATAACTGTGTTATCCTGTCTCAGGAGGGAATTTCTCCCTCCCCTCTTGTCCGCCACTTGAGGATGCACAGAAATCTAGTCACCATCGAGTGCTAGCCCCTCTGTCACTCTCAGCTGACTATCCATTCCCATAATGGCCTAGCAAATGACTCGAGAATGTACAAAAATCATTTTGCTGCCACACATTCCGTTCTGTAATGACTATTCATTTCAATTAGCTGTTGGAGGCCCAAAATGGAGCTGCACGGCCTGCTCGGATAAATCACCATTTTTGTTTGAAATTGGATTTGAGGCAGCCAGGGGGTGGGAAAGGGGCGAGGGGATAAATATTTTATCATTTCTTCCTTTTCCATATTCTGCTGGGTTTTGTCCTCATTTCTGTGTCTCTCCCCTCGCACCCAGGCAGATTGCAGACTGTAAATTTGAGGAGAAATAGTAAACCTACAAACACGATAAATAAACATGTTGGTTTTGTGAGGACGGATATTATCATCATCCTGATTTACAGCTCTCCTCTCCTGCACGTTTTATTGCTTTTGGGGGAAAGGAGAGGCAGGGTTCCATGTTACATTGATCCACTTTCTTCCCTTCGGCCCTCCTTCTCCCACACCCCTCTGAGTCGTTTAAATATCAACATGGACCAGGGCGCCTGCTTCGCTCTGGAAGAGAACGCATCCTGGCAGATATTTCTTTGGGGACAGTTATTTATAGCTGCAGAAACTCTCATACAGTAGGGTGCTTTTGTCTCTCTCCTCCTCCTTTCTCATTTCCCTAAAATTGAACATATTTTTTGTTTTCCCAGTAGGAAAAAGTGCCAGATCTATGATTTAAACCTCTCTCTTTCTCTCTGTCTCCTCATTCTCTACCCCCTTCTTTCTCTCCCGCCTTCTGGACAGGCTGTGGATCATTCCCAGCTTAGAAGGGTCCTGGCTTTTGTGTTTTAAAGCAAATGAGTTGACTTGTCCGAGCCCCTCCCACCCTCGGGGCTATTCTTGTTCCCCTGGGCATCCTGCTGCCAGTTGACTGAGAACTGAATGGGATTTGTCTTCTGCATTCGTCTCTACATATTCCCTCCCCAACCCTTGCAGTTAGAAGAATTCCTGGGGACAGAGAGATATTTCACCTTAACGCCGCCCCTCCCTTCCTTACCCTCTGTCCCGGGTTCTCGGTCTGTACAGAAACCTCCATCCCAGGAGCTGCCTGGGCCAGAGCCTTGGTGTCATTTGCCTTTTTTGTCTCTGCATCCTCCCTGTAGCCAACCTGTCACTAAGCTCTGTGGGTCCTACTTCAAGTTCTCCCTGACTTCACATACCCATTTCTTTTCTTTTCTTTTTTTTTTGAGACAGGGTCTCACTTTGTGGTTCAGACTGGCCCTGAGCTCAGCCTCCAACTCACTTCACGGCAATCCTCCTGCCTCTGCCTCCCGAGAGCTGGGATTACAGGCGTGAGCCACCACGCCCGGCACTGTGGTGTGTGGTACTGGTTGTTGCTGGGCATGAGTCTCCATACCCGGTATTGTATGTGGTTACCGGGGATCGAACCCGGGTCCTTGTGCTTGCAAGACAG